>VCCN01000512.1:519028-534741 GCA_006491835.1 Architeuthis dux
TATAAGTATGAAAGTCACGAAACAAGAAAGATTTTTATTTTTTATTTAAAACTTGGTAATATTTTAATTTTCCGGATTTCAACAGGTAATTGATTGCAAATATGGGTGCTATATAGCTGAAACTCCTATGCTCATGAATCGTATTCATAAAAACAAGTTCTAATGTCAAACTGTCAAAATCTCAGATGTTAATAAGAGCACGGAGTTCATAGGGGCACATATCATGCAGACATTTAAATATTGTAATTAAAACTTTAAACAATATTCTTTCTTCTATCCTGAGCCAATGAAGGGTGATAACACTGACCCTAATTGACTATATAGGAAGCGCCCTTTCTCTGAAACCTCAATACTCAAGTCCTCACTACTGGATAAAATCACTTGAAAACCTGTGTAATGATTGCAGTAAAATATAAGGCCTGCTAAAGAAGAGTATCAATATTTAAAGACAATGAAACTTGTTAATAAAGCTATTTACATAACACAGGGCAGGAGTATCTATTTACTGAGTTCATATAAGTACGAAAAACACGAAACAAGTTTTTATTTTTTTATTTAAAACTTGTTAATATCATAATGTTATGGATGTCAGTGTGTAATTGATTTAGAGAATATTTATTATATATTGAAAAAAGTCTTTTTGAGTCAAAAATAGAAAAATTGCAGATTTAATGAGTGTGTTTTTTTAATAAATAAAGACACAACATTCATTTTTCATCTTGAATGATAGATAACATAGATTTATGACATTACCTACATTGAAAGAAGTGTTTTCAGTATTTCAGATGATCTTTATGTATTTTTGGTCGCTCAGTTCAAAAATTAAAACCATTTTTCAAGAAACCGTTTTTAGTTGTAAATTATATGTTTTCGCATTATTTGGTACTATACATATGGATACATTGAAAAAATTATTCTGATTATTTTAGGTGAATTTTATTGATTCATACGAAAGCCTAGAATTGAAAAGTAAAGAATATGTCTTGTGGGAAAATGTTACATGGAGAAAAATGGTTCAGATTCTTTAGTTCAGTGTCCAAATTTTTTAATGACCTTAATTTTGCAGATCTGTGGGGACAAAATACACAATGTGGAAGCACAGGGAATGCTGTATAAAAGATGGAACTGCTTTTCCATCATCTTTGTAAAACATTTTATTTAAATCAAAAAAGCTTAAATAACAACTTACACAAGGGGTAGACTCCATTATGGTAATAAAGTAGCTGGATACTTCACATCCGAAGTTGCATACAACGGACGGAAAATAAGTGTCCAGTTTAAATGCATAGAACCCTCCCTAAAACCTTGTAGTTATAAAAAAAATTTAAAAAAAGAAAAAGATTCATTTAAAGCTAAAAACGGATTTGAGATAATTCCTTAGCAATCAAATGATAAATATGACAAGGATCAATAATTAAAACTGACAATGGTGGATTCCACTGCAAAATCTTAACCAAGAAATTGAAAAGAGCAAATGTCATGTTATGTAAAGCCAGGCACTACATTAATACTGTAGATCTGAAATCCCTGTATTATGCTATTTTCTCATCTCATCTTACCTATGGTTGCCAGATATGGGGACAAAGCTCAAATATCAATAACAGAATGGTTTTCAAATTGCAGAATAGGGCCATTCGTACTATATCTTTTTCTGACTTTCATGCCAATTGTAACCGTTTATATGTTAGTCTCAACATCCTCAAACTTGAAAATCAAACGGCACTGCAAAATTGTTTACTTGTACATGACTCACTAAATAAGGTATCCCCACCTTGTCTATAAGAGTATTTCAAACAAACGAATGAAATTCATTCATTAAATACAAAAGGCTCTAAACTGGGATGCCTCTATGTTCCATCTTGCATAACAACTAAATATGGATTAAATTCAATCATCAAAAAATGCATTACTGTATGGAATAATTTTACATGAAAACTTAAGATTGAGCTACTTAGCCTATCACGATTTGGACTTAAATCTAGCATCAAATCAATTTTCAATAATCCTACATCTAAATATAAAAGCAACCATGTATCTAATTCTTCTCAGGATTTTTTTTTTCTCTTGTAATATGTTCTTCATTAACAAACTCTGCCTTGCTCTTTTGTAACCACTATTTCCCCACAATGTGACTTTGAAGAAAATTCGGATAAATATTTTCTAATTGAACAAATGAAAAACTAAGGGTAATGCTCCTAGATCAGAATACTGCACAAAATAAATAAAGGGAGAAAGCATAACATTTGAACATATTTGACAGTATTAAACTAAAAAAAAAAAGAAGAATTTTATCGGATTTTGCTGATAGAGTTATTTCCCTTTCGCCGAACAGAGACCCTTTTCGCCCCTCCCACGCATCCTCAGAAAGACATGTCTTTCACATTTCACCTTGGACGTTTTCAATTGGTATAATTGCAGTTTCACAATGATTTAGATAGCAGATAAAAACGGGAATAATATGAACTGCGGTTAAGACAAAATAATGTAAATTATTATTCATTTGATTGAATTAAAATATCTCAAATCCAGAGAGGAGAATCATAATGAGAACAGCTGATATTTAGAACAGAACAATTATGAATTATTTTCACGTGTAAAAATTGCAAAAAGGATTGCTTAAGAAGAAGATTTACTAGTCGAATATGCGAAAAAAAAAAAAAAAAAAAAAAAAAAAAAAAAAAAAAAAAATAGAAAAGAAAATCTTTCGCCAATAATTGTTCTATTTACAATGTAACTATAATGATAAAGTGGGCACATACTTTCCGCCATTTTCACGAAAGTACAGCTTACATGAATTATAGTCTCCTTTTTTTCTTTAATACCATTAACCAACCCATAAAAATTCAAAATTATTAAAAGAATTAAACGCACAATATAGGAAAGGTGGTCCCGATTGTAAATTGTCAAGTTTGGCACATTCGATGTTAAAAACAGCGAACAAATAAACACAATTTAATTTATTCAAAGCAATAACAATCTTTCATGAATTCTCTTATTTCTTTTCGTTTTTGCGCCGTTCTTAAAATCGACTGTGTATGTGGAACTTAAAACTACCTTCCCTTGTACCTCAAATCCACTGGAGACTTTGATGAATAAGAAGAAAAACAGCTGATTTAGGCATGACTACTTTGTTGGAGAGGAGGAGGAGGGGGGCAAGGGGAGACTTCATAGAAACTTTCAACATATTAAATGGTTTTACAAATTACGCAATTCTAATGTTTAATAAGTCAAATTAAATAGGACGGGAAATTTACTAGAAGGTCCATTGCAAAAGTAAAGTCGCAAAAACAAATTGATTTTTTTCTCCCAAAGAATTCTGAAATACTGGAATAGTTTACCATCTTATGTAAAAAATAGTACAAGCATAAATAATTTTAAGAATAACTTAGATAAATTTATATCATCTAGGATAGAAAATAAATTAATTGGGCAATTTTGGGAGTTATCATGAGATAGAAGAATTTAGGAACAATAAATAAAATGTGCCTGGTTTCTCTGAAGCTTTTAATTTTGTTTTATTTTTATTGAGTTTTATACATTTTTATTACTAGAATTAATGTGTATTTTATTTTCATTGAACTTTTATTTTTAATGTAAATTGTATACAGAGAGATGCCATTTTTATTTTTTAAATGTAAATTGGATACGGAGAGATGCCCTCCACAGAGGCATCTTTTTTTATTTAATAAATATTTAAGTCATTTGAAAGTATCAATTACTTTGGCACGTGTAAATAGTTAAGATTCGTTTTTGTAACCACGCAGTTTTCCTGGAAGAAAATATATTGTTTAAAATTTAATTTTGGGTGCTTTTAATCCATTAGACTCTACAACCATCTGGAAAGATGAAAGATGAAAGACGATAATTCATGTAAGCCGTATCTCCGTGAAAATGGCGGAAAGTAAGTTCCAACTTTATCATTTAGTTACATTGTAAAAACCTCGTAAAACCTTCAAAATCTTCTTTTTTTTAAACTAACCAATTTCCGGATGGTTTTAGGGTCTAATGGATTGAAATCACCTAAAATTGAAAGAATTTTTTTTTTCTTCTAGGAGAACTGCGAAGTTAAAAAAAACGAATCTTAACCGTGTAGTTACAAAAAGGATTCATTTAAAAATAAGACTGAGTATTTTTAGCGATCAAATAATACATTTGAAAAAGATAAATAATTAAAATTGACAGTTTTAAACTAAAAGGACGATTTATTGGATTGTTGTCATAAAATTGTTTCCCTTTTGCCGGACAGAGACCCTTTTCTCCTCCACTTTCACATCATCAATTTCACCTTGAATCAGAAACAGAAAGCAAAAGATTTCCCCACACCACCTGTTAGTACTAAATAAAAGTAGGATTTATGATGTAATTTTGGGTGTCTCGGTGACCATTACCGAGTTCGATCCTCACTGTGTACCCCACACTTGTAGCCTTGTGTCAGACTAAGCTAGTAGTAAATACCTTATAAAACAAATGTCTCCAGAGTCCAGTTATTTTCTGCGGTTGCACTGTTCTGGTTTCGTGGTCCAGATTGGAATGCGCCTTCTGTGGCAGGTTTACTTCAAGATCAACTAGTATCTATTATTTTTCTCACGTTGTCAACGTTTTCAATTTTAAACGTTATTTTAATTGTTTTCTTTAGGGTTTTTTTTTGTTGAATTTACAACACAATAATTTACATAATAAACACACTAATTTAATTACAAAAATACAAAAACGTTTAAAATTGAACGGAATGCTACGTGCCGGGTGTGCGTCACACTCACATGGTTTTTTTTAGTGACGGCAATAAATAAAATTGATAACTTTTGTTTTTGGTCAATTGAAAAAAAATGTTCAAATTGAATTAAAATTCATGAAGAAAACAATTAAAATACAATTATAATAACGTTCAAAATTGAAAACGGGAAATAAATGCTATGTTTGGTTGACGTAAGAACATGTACTACACTTTGATCTTTAACCAAAGGACGCAGAAAGCACATTCCAATCTGGACCAAGCAAATATTGCCGGGTGAAGAAATAAAACTGCACAAATATTGAATAATAGGTGGAAAATGACAAGATTTCTTTAAAATAAGGTTTGGACACGTGGACGGTGACTGAAAGAACCAAAAATCAATCATTTTTAGCAAACAATTAAATTATTATTTTGAAATTGTTTTCTAAATAAAATAAATCTGATCCTTTCAAGTTTCCATGAATATTATTAAGTCAAAATCGGATTAAATTCATTTTGAGTCATTATAGAATATTTCTGTGGGGTTTTTTGGTGATTAGTTTCGTAAAATAAGAGTGTAGTAGCAGAATGAAAAGTAAAAAAATGGGGGATCGATTTACAATAGAGAAACAAATAGAAATTGATCCCCCAGTTTATGTCCACCTCGGAAGGAGTGCCAAGCACTGCGTACCACAAAGAACGTGTTTACACATTCGTCGGTTGGGGAGAAAGAAATGTAGCATTCAACACACTTTTTGAGGCAAATAAATATTAAAACAAAATATAAAGCACTAACCAGTCGGCGGTTTTCCACACAATGAATGAATTTATGGACGAAAAACATCTCATCTAGAAATGCACAAACATTGGGAAGCTTTTGTTGTTGAAGGTAACGAAGATCACCGCTAAAGTTTGTAATGGCGTCCACAGGGTTGCCAGATAGTTGGAGATGTTTCTGGCCAAAATCACGCCAAAGAATGGCCAATAATGGCCAAATGCCAAAATTGTTTATAAAAGCAATTATTTTATTATTTTTATTATATGAAGTATTCTAAATCATTAGTATTATTTTTTTTATACTACTATTTATTTTCTTAATTTTTTCAGTTGGTTTTTATGGCAACTTTACGACTTTAAGCTACTGGAAAATTTAAGTGAAAAGGTGAATTATTAAAAAAAATTTTAAATAATGATTGTTTATAAAACAACAAAAATAAGTATAAACCAAAAATAAGAATTTATTAAAAATACTTCTGCAACAAATTCAAAATTACCAACATTTTAAATATGGCTAAACGCTACTTAAAAAGGCCAGAGTTGTCAAATATGGCCATAAAATGGCCAAAATAGCAACCCTAGGCGGCGATGTCAAGGGAAATAACTCTCCATTGAATACTACAAATATGAACGTTGGCGGCTACTGCGAATAAAAGCCCATAAGCGCCATAATGTTCCTTTTTTTTAACAATAGATTTATAGGTCGGAGGAATAGTTTACCAGAGTATGTGGTTCTCTCACCAGATATGGAAACTTTTAAGAAGAATTATAATAGTTATTATTATTACACCACAAATGGTTAAGATTTAAAATTATTGTAAACTATATTTGTAAATGATGTGGGCATTGCATCACATACTTTTTCACGCTAATAATTATAGTGCTATGCATTGTAATTATAATCAACGGAAAAAATAGTTTCTCGGTTTTAATCATTAGAAATTAGAATCAATTTAAGAAAATTATATAATTAAAAATAATTATTGGGAATTATATAGTTATTTTTTGACTGAAGAACAATAGAAGGTATTGAATTAATTTTGACTACTATTTATTTTCATCTTTGTTTTTAAGTTGTTTTTATCCCAATTAAATTAAAAACAAAGTAAATTAGTCAAAATTAATTCAATGGGTTAAAACAATACTACATCTAAAAATAAATAATAATAACACAATATGTTTATTAATTTTGACTACTTTTTTACTGTCATCTTAATTTTTAGTTATATTTATACAAAATAAATATATTATATAAAAATCTTAAGATAAAGATAACAAAAGTAGTCAAAATTAATAAAAAGTGTGTTACAATACTTCATCTAAGAATAATTAATAATAAAATAATAACAACACACAATAGTCGAGGGATTGTTGTGATTGGATATAATGTTACCCTTATGGTCCTCCATAGCATGCTTCGGTCGAATCCCAATGTTTTTCAAATATTCTTACATGTCGAGGCGCGTCCTTTGACTTTGTGTGAAAACGGCTTTTCACAAACACTCGGGCGACATTTTTGCTGTTTCTGATTCTCAGGATAATGTTTGGATATTTCTTTACCCTTTAGAGATGAGGAATTTCCCTGGAGGACTTAAAAATGGCAGATCCTTACAGTTTTGGCGAAAAAATCGACGATTACAATGTATTGAACTTGTTGGGCAAAGGAGGTTTCGCCTGTGTGTATCGTGCGAAATGTCGTCGTTCTGGGCAAGAAGTCGCCATAAAAATGATTGACAAAAAACTAATGAAAGCCGCGGATATGGTGAGTAGAGTTAGACAAGAAGTGGAAATACACTCGAGGATGAAACATCCGTCTATATTAGAACTGTATACCTACTTCGAAGACCAGAATTACGTCTACCTTGTATTGGAGCTATGCCACCTGGGTGAGTTACACGGGTACCTGAAGAAAAAAACATCGTCCACCCAGATGTCGAGAATGGTTTTTTTATCAGAACAAGAAGCATCCACCATTATGGAACAGATAACCAGTGGGATGCTTTATTTACATTCCCATGGGATCCTCCATAGAGATCTTACTTTAGCAAATCTATTACTTACCCGTTCTATGCATGTCAAGATCGCTGATTTCGGGTTAGCTACCCGGTTAGAAATGCCGGATGAAAAACATTTCACAATGTGTGGCACCCCGAATTATATTTCACCCGAGATCGCCATGAGGACCTCCCATGGCCTTGAAGCTGACGTTTGGTCGCTGGGGTGCATGTTGTATACATTTTTGGTGGGTAGACCACCTTTTGATACGGATGCTGTTAAAAGCACCCTGGATCGGGTAATCCAAGCTGAATATGATCTACCCGATCACCTGTCCCTAGAAGCCAAAGATCTCATTCAGCTCCTCTTAAGAAAGAACCCTAAAGAACGACTCGCCTTGTCGGATATTGCAAAACACCCCTTCATGAAAAAGAGATACCCAGTGAGTTACAAGCAGCTACCCTGTCAGAATTATGTGGAAGCGTCACTGGACAGCGGTCAGGGTACGATGAGCACGGAGACGGGTACAAACAGCTGGACCCGACACAACAACTATTCAACGTCCCGACACCGTCCCGTGCTCGGCTTGCCCATCAAGGAAGTCCAAAGTTACATTTCTGAACAGGATTTCTACAAGACGGACCGTCAATCCCCAGAGAGTCTTAAGGTATTTCCTCAGAAACAATCTAAACGTTATCTTCACTATGACATCCACCCGGCTTCGTGTACCCCCCAGGGTGGAACCTTTCCAAAGGTGGGCGGCTCTACCACCGATGGAGATCTTTCTAAAAGACAAGGTAACGATTTTAAAAATCCCGTTGTTTATCAGGCTAGAACTACAAAATCCTCTTTTCTTCCAGATAACTACCATCAAAAAATAATGGTCGAAGACAGTTCTGTCTCTGCTTCTAATAAATGCCATAATTTTAATAACAACAATAATAATTATAATAACGCTCCTTGGGGTAAATATCCGAATGAATACGCTGAGTCTAATTCTAGACATTTAAAATACCAGGAGAGTTCTGGGAGTTCATCAAGTATCTCGTATAGCGGCTCGATCTGCAGCAATAGTGGTAATTTGGCACCCCATGATCCCAGCTCGGCCAGTCACCCCAATTTATCAGACCACAGCAGTAATAGTAATTCCCTCTATCTAAAACATGGGCCAGGTTGTACGACATCGGACATTTCTTCAGAAGGCAGTAACCCCGAAATAGGGCTCGAAAATATGAGAAAAGTATTGACGCTTGAAAACGGTGACTGTTCCAGTCCGCGTGACCCACAATCAGTATTCCCATCCCAGATGGACTCAACGCACGCTTACGGCAATTCGCAACAGAATGCAAATGTTAAAAATTGCCAAATTTCCGTCGGTGTAGCCAAGGCCAGTAAAGAATCGAGTAAATCTACGGAGGGTGTCGATTCCGCTGCAAAAGCCAGCAAAGAAATGCTGGCATTGTCTCCGCTTTCCTCAAACAGACTGAGGCCAATTCGACAACGAACAAAAACAGCCATCGTCAGTATCCTTGACGCAGGCGATGTGTGCTTGGAGTTTGTGAAAAATCGCAGCAAAGAGGAACGGGTGGCAGAGGTATTTCTAATTTCACCCGATGGTCAGCAGGTAACGATTTACCAACCAAACGGCTGCCCAGGGCTGAACACCAAAGTACTGCCACCACAACCCTCTGATAACATCACGAAGAAAGTGTTCCCACTGAAAACACTCCCTGATAAGTACCAAAAAAAGTACCAGTACGCATCGAAGTTCGTCAAACTGGTCAGATCGAAAACCCCCAAGGTCACGTTGTATACTCAGAAAGCAAAATGCATGTTGATGGAGAACTTCCAGAACCCCGATTTTGAAGCGGATTTTTACGACGGCGCCAAGTTCACCATTACAGCTAACGGCATTCGAATCATTGAAAGCAACGGCACGTCTCTTCTGTTGGAGTCCGGCGACACGGGCCAGCGTTTCAGCCAAGAAACGCAAACGCTGCTGGCCTACGTGAAAGAGAATCGGCAACGCTGTCTGGAGCTGGAAAAACTGATCAGCACCGTGGAAATGTCTTGCAATCTGGAGGAGAACCTGTTCCCAGTTATCATAGGCCGTAAACCAGCCCACGTTGGCGTTAAAACTGATGTCGGGGCTGAGGCCGATAGTGCCAAACAAAACCTGAGTTCCCCAGTCAATGTGGACCTGTGTCCAACAGACATTTTAAGTTCCGCTGGAAGTACCGTAGTGAGTAATAATCTTATGGGTGCACCTACATTAACTGGCAACCTCGCAGCGCAGACTAAGCCATCATCATCATCGTCATCATCATCTTCATCATCACACGTCCCAACTGTTGCCATGGCTACTTCCTCGGTATCTTCCAACCATAGCAATGGCTTGTCCTCTCAGTGCAGCCAACAGAACAACAGAATCGTACGGCAGGTTTTTGTTCCCGACGTTGGCTGGTCGTTCCAACATTTGAACGGTGAGATCTGGATTAAATATAACGATGGTACACAATTAGGAGTGAAGCCATCGGGACAGTCGTTTAAATACGTTGATATCGAAGGTAAAATGATCAAGTACCAAAAAACAGACGTTTTACCAAATTTTGTTAAAAAGAAACTTGAAACCGTCCCGGTAATTGTAAAAAGCCTTTTGTCTGATTCGAAACCTCAACCTGCTCCGACCTGAAACATCAACATCTCCTCTTTTCAATTCTTCCTTATTTACCCGTCCCCCCCTTGAGCAAGGCCTTCAAGAGGGATTTTATAAGGCTGTTTTTGGGGCCCCTCCCACCCCCCACACACATTGCACAAACACCCCTGTCCTTTAGCCATCCTGTTTTCATCTGCTGCGGTAGCTCCACCCAAGAAACTATCGGGCCCTCCGTAGCCCTGGTGCCATGCGCCGGCTGCACCCCCCCACCCTCATAGGCCCTACCCCTGAGTGCTGTTTTCCATTCAATGCACTTTTTAGTGACACAACGTTGCCTTTCACTTTTTCTTATGTCATCGATTTCCCACTGACGCTTTCCCTGCAGATTTTTGCCTTTGGACTTTTCCCAGTTTCACTAATCGTTGACACTGAATGGCTTCTTTAAAATCTTTGTTCTTTTTTTCTGCTGATCTTCCAGAATCCGACTCTAAGGTTTCGTGTTCGGTCTTCCTTTTTCTATGCTGAAAAATTTTATATGTAAATTTTATCATGTTTTCATAGGTATTTATTATGACATTTTTATGTTATACAATCAACATCTGTAAAATACATATTGTATAAAATCTTGCAAATGAGAGCACAGTTGCAGTCATAATTAAGTTCACACTTATTTCTTGTTGGTATTTAATACCAGGGCATTCTTTCGGAACATGTCGCCAGCTGAACTAATCATTGGTGAAATCAACTACGGTAGGACAAAATGCCTAAATATATGTAAAATCATAAGGATGGAAACCATACAAAAAATATTAAATTATGAAATTAAATATTTTAATTGTATATTTTAATTTAATTATTTGCTTTATATTGTTCACTTGTTTTTGTTTTTTTCATAGGGGAGGGGGGGTTGATTAATAGTATAAAAATTATATAAATAAATACATCTAATGGTGTTCCGATCTCTAATACTTGATTTAATTTAATATTTGATTTAATAATTTATTATCTTTTGTAAAATAAATATATATAAATAAATATATCCAATGGTGTTTTCGTCTCTAATATTTGATTTAATTTAATATATTCATAATTTAATATTTTTTGTATGCTTTCCATCCTTATAAATTTAGGCATTTCGGCCCTACCGTAGTCGATTTTGCCAATGGTTCGTCTGGCGATATGTTCTAAAAGAATACCAATATCAGTTTTAAAACCTTGCACGCAAAAACTTCCAAGCATTAACAAAAGGTTTTAAATATCAATGAAGAATGAATGGGATGAAATGTAGAATCCAGACACCAAAATTAATTCGTGTCAAAAACCCAAATTTTCAGATTACACTGTAATCAAAATTCATTTTAATTTAAGCAAAACAACAATTTTGTGATATTATTTCTTCACAATATTCTTTTATGTAGTTAAAGGTGTCTGAATTCTACATTCCATCCTCGTTTTGATTAAATTTAATCAAATTTTGAATACAGTATAATCTGAAGATTTGCGCTTTTGATTTGAATTGATTTGGGGTCTGGATTCTACATTTGATCCAATGAATGTAACCCTTATGTCTGAGGAGAGTGTATGTGCAAATGTGTGTGTGTATACATAGCTTTATTATATTGAAAGACAAGTGTATATGAAATGATAAGAAATTAAGGAATTATTTAATTAACAATTCTTGAACCTTCCTTTATTTCTCTTCCAAATTATCATCTTTGTCTTCTGTCAACTGTTCTTGTCATTTTCTAATTTCCCAATTCTCACATCCTTTCACCTTTCACCTTTCCATGTTGTTCCCCTCAATTTCTTTATATTTTACTTATTTCCATTCTCCTTATCCCAACAAAACTCTTCGGTCCATTCGTAAGGCACCACTTTTTCGGGTTCCTCAGCAAAACTTTTCATACCAAAAAAACGAATTTCCAGACGAAAAACCCCACTTTTTCTGGTTGTGCATTCCATCCTCTTTGGGGCTTTATTTTTTTTTTCTGATCTAATGTTCAATCTCGACCCCCACAATTGATTAAAGTCAAAAGCACAAATTTTCAGTTCACACCGTAGTGAAAATTCATACCCTAATATTCTTTTTATGTAATTAAAAGGGTCTGAATTCTACAATTCATCCTTGTATTGATAAATAAATTCAATTCTGACTACGGTGTGAACTGAAAATTTGTGCTTTTGACTTTAATCAATTTTGGGGTCCAGGTTCTATATTTGATTTTTTTTCTGTTTTTTCCTTCCCTTTTGCTTATGTGCCATTCTAGACTGCAGAGTCATCCACATCATTCGACGCTGTCATCGGCAACTGAAAAATGAATTCAGTGTCTAGAAAAATCCAAGACTGACCATAACTGGGCCATGACAGTTGTCTTTTGGACAATGGCATAAGTATTATGTCTGCTTCTCTCATTGATTGTCTCCCTTGATGAGTTACAACGTCCCAACATTGACAAAGCAGTGCAAGGTTACCAGATTGGGCTACAAGCGGAAATAACCCAAACTTTATCTCCGAGACTTATCCAACTGCAGGAGGCTGGTATTGAACCTCTGCTCCAGACTCGCTCGATTTATTTCCAAATTCGACACTATACCAATGCCTGTGTTGGGTAGGTCTCAGAGATAAAGCTTGGATTACTTCCCCTTGTAGCCAAATCTGGCAACCCTGAAGCATTGTACAGTTTATTGCTTCTCTCTATCTGGGGAAAGAATCAAGACAAACCAGAGAGAAATCATTTTTCTAGACATTTTCAGACTTTTCTAGACAAGCTCGGTGACATCTTGGCACACAACAATTGATCTGCATATTTCTTGAAAAGCAGCCGAGCATAAAAACTTTCCAAATTACCATTTTGTACAGTTGAACACAATTTTTCTGTTCAAATCATCATCAGAGGAATAAATACTTTTATCTGATTTTTCTCTTTTAATCTTGGCTCCTTGGGGCACAAGGGTTCAATCCCTGCTCTAGTCACAAACTGTTTTAGACTAAGACCCCTTTTTTAACTCTTAAATTCATGAACTGCTTGAAACCGCTCCTAAACACAGCGGAACTGAATAGAATTTTTAAAAATGGAATTGAATAGAGAAAAAAATTTTAAAATTTATTTAATGGTCAAAGGGAGATGATTTTAATCGGAAGTTATTTCCCTTTGATATTGACATTTGTTTTTTGTTTTTTTTTCATATGAATTTAAAGGTTAAATTCTCCTAGGCTCAAATTTTGGCTGGTACACATTGACAAAATATTCCAGTTAATAAAATAAGTCTTGAAAAATGATATCCTTGAACATTCTCAAATTTTTATCCAATTTCTTAAATATTACATTCTTGAAACTGCGGTGGAACTCTTCACTGAATAGAAATTCTTTAAAAATGGAACTCTTGTGAATTGAATTAAAGAAAAAAAAAGAAATTAAAATTCCCTAAGATGTATTTAAGAGTTAAATGCCTCGTGTCCAAAACTGTGGCCCTCCCAACAACGAAAGTTGAAAACTTTTATTTATTTTTTGTTATTTTATATATCTTCAAGATTTTCTTATCTTGTATATAAAGAAGATTTTATTCTATTTATGTTTTAACATTCTTTTCTGTTTTTGTTTTTATCTAATTTTGTTGTAATTGACGTTTTTTTTTTTTTTTTTCCATTTGATTCTAAAAAAAAATATTTTATTTCTCATTGATTCCAGGAGTGAACAAATTTTATCAACACCAACTTAGTACTCTCTCACTTATTCACAAACACTCTCACACACATACATTTCTCTCTCTTATACACACACTCTCTCTCTCTCTCTCTCTTATTTACAAAGACTCATGTGCACACACACACTCTCCCTCTCTTTCACATACTCTCTCTCTCTCTCTCTCACAGGCTTCCTCTCATTTATCCACAAAGACTCTCTCGCACATACACACGCCTTCTCTTTCACATACACACACTCTCTCTTTCTCTCTCTCATATAAAGGCTCTCTCATTCACAAAAGCTCTCTCAGACACACTCTCTCTCTCTCTCTTTTACATACGTTCTCTCTTTCTCACACACTCTTCTCTCTCTCTCTCTCTCTCAAATCACAAACTATTATTATTATTTTAACGATGACATTATGTAATTTTTAGCCGATATTTCACTCCATTTTCTGTTGATCTTTGATTTTGCCCAATTTTATTGGAATTGTTTGTGGCTTCCTTTACCATTTCAGCTTTTTATTCACTTTGTATCTCCACAAGGAATTTCTTTCCCTTCTCCGAACAGCTCGATGTGATACTGCACTGAATAAAACAGAAGCATAAAACACACGCAAGGAAATTAGTCCGGACTTTTTTTTTTCTCTCTAAATTTCCATTTTATCATTATTGGGGATTTTTCGACTACTCTTTACCTTCATCTCGATTTTAAGACAACTCTTACTCAGTTGAGACTCAAACTCACATCCCTCCTGGGAGTCAGGTATACACCCTGTTGCTCTGCCAATGGAGCCACTGAAGCCGATAGCAAACAGGAACTCAAATCAAATTTCCAATCAATGCTGTTTACTCACTGCCAAAGGGAAGTCAGCCTGTGTAAGAGTTTCCATAAAAAGCGACTAAAAAATTAAGATGAGGGTAAATAGTAGCCAAAAATCGGCAGTACTTTTTACCCGTGCCATACATTAATGAAATATTTTGATGCAAAAACTATCCCTGCCATACGTTAATGAAATATTTTGATGCAAAAACTATCCCTGCCATACGTTAATGAAATGTTTTGATGCAAAAACTATCCCTGCCATACGTTAATGAAATAAATATTCACTGAATATGGACATCAAAAAGGCACTTTTTAATTCAGGTACTATAAAATCATTATCTTCAAAATTATTGAGAAAGTAAGAAAATTGAAATTTTCATATCCTTCCCCAAGGGAAAAATAAGATAAAAAAACGATGAAATAGAAATAATTTGCATCGGAATATTTCATTAACGTGTGGCAGGAATAAAAAGTACTGTCCGTCAAAAATTGATAATAATGATTTACAATACATTATCTAATAAAAAATAATTTCTGTATTTCCATTTGACTTTGCTGAAAATATTGTCTGATTTCAAGAGATTGAACTGTTGACCTAAAATAACCAATACAGAACCCAAGTCTCACTTTTAAAGCCAAACTTGACAAATCTGTGACCTTGGAAGGTCACCCTTGAATTCTTAAATTCATGAACCGCTTGAGATCGCTCCTATTGAAAGAGGACAAATTCAGTATGAACTTACATTGTAAATTGAACCCATCACTAAAATCTTATTTGGGGGGAAATCTTTTAAAAACAGCATTTTTTTTTCTCGACACAATAGGGAGTAAATGTTTAAATTTTCAGCCCTCTAGCTCCATTGGTGCAGCCTGTACATGTGACACATACATTACATACATACATTCCATCCTTGTGGGGAGGTGAATGAATCCATGGTTGCTATTCTGGCATCCATTTTCTTTCACTCACAATCACAGAGTTTTGCTGAAGTGATAATTTTGCAGGGGTCTATATAATTGACCCAATTTTGATTCTAACATCCCCCCCCCCACACACACA
>VCCN01000512.1:541157-551267 GCA_006491835.1 Architeuthis dux
GGTTAACTGATGTGAATCTTAACCCAGTCTTTTTATATGTGAGCATTAAGGTGATTGGCTATAAGGTTCCAACTTTCAAAACACCTCGCCCTTGGTGAGATGGCCAGATCTGGGGGGACCATTTGCCCCATTTGTCACCCACAGTGGACGTCATGCTTCACAACCAAATCATTCACTTCCATTGTTAAAGTTAACATTTATTGTCAATGTTTTTCTTTTTTCAGTTCAGAGAACGCAAAAGCTGCTCTATAAAAATTGATCTAATTTAGGTTTTTGACTTCAGTAAACAACAGCCATTGTCAGTCGAAAATTGTAATATTTCTCTAAATACAGATTCAGACTTTCATTTCTTCTGGGAAGTTTTTGCTCTATAAAAATTGATCTAATTTAGGTTTTTGACTTCAGTAAACAACAGCCGTTGTCAGTCGAAAATTGTACTTTTAGTCAGACACTGCAACCAGATCTGTTTTGACTAAATCTGACCTTCAGTTCTACAGCTTGGGCTTTTTTTATTTAAAAACTTAATATTTCTCTAAATACAGATTTTGACCTTTATTTCTTCTGGGAAGTTTTTTCATTTAAAAACTTAATATTTCTCTAAATACAAATTCAGACCTTCATTTCTCCTTGTAAGTTTTTTGGATTTAAAAACTTAATATTTCTCTAAATACAGATTCAGACCTTCATTTCTTATGGGAAGTTTTTTAGATTTAAAAACATAATATTTCTCTAAATACAGATTCTGACCTTTATTTCTTATGGGAATTTTTTTGATTTAAAAACTTAATACTTCTCTAAATACAGATTCTGACCTTTATTTCTTCTGGGAAGTTTTTTGATTTAAAATCTTAATATTTCTCTAAATACAGATTCTAACCTTCATTTATAATATAATATTTATTTATATATATAAAACAGGTCTGGTTAGTCTCAGGACCAACATCTTTTGGCAGCACGCCGTGTTGGGGGTGAGCAATTAAAAAATTGGGGAAAGGGCTGATCAATGAACAAGTTACCTCTCTTGCCTTGCATTGGGCAGTGATCACTAAAAAAGTCTGAATTTCCAAAAAACAAGCATGAATGCTGCTGGACACAAACTAAGGGACCAATTTAACATAAAATTACATTGCAAATTGAACTCTCCACTAAAAACTTATTTAGGTGGGGAATTTTAAAAAACAAAAAAAACTTATAGACATAATAAGGAGCAAATGTTTAAATTTTCAGCCTTCCAGCTCCATTGGTGTGGCCTGTATGCACGATACATATATAGAAAGCCAGTTGGCCAGCCAGACCCACTTAAAAACTGAAGAAACCTATGTTGATGTTGACGTTGACAGTCTTGGTTTCTAATTAAGTGAATCCTACTGTAATAATGCAAATGTTTGATCTGGAGATAGGCAGGCTAATGACATTAGGCCATGCTTCTGCTATTTAAACAAAATCTCAAATTAACTTGGCAATACGAAGTGAAAAAGATTTTTTGAAATGTTTGTAATTACTTACACACTTTTCATTGATTACTAGTCCATGACCTAATGGTTATCATAAGTGTACAATAACTGGCTCAGCTGATGGCTGCTACTGATACTATAAGCGTGACAGGAAGGGTGGAGGAAAGAATTATGTCAACTCTTACACTAATCGTTTTCGATTAAAAGCAAAGCCGTCTCATCACATGGGACACGCTGGGAAGTTTTAGGGGCCCCGAGTTTCAATTTGAAAAATAAAAATTAAGTTTCATATTATTAAATAGCAGACATAGAGAACCCTCTCTAAACCTATGTTTACATTTATGTTTAAATCAGTTCTTGACTCTTTATTGAATCCATCTATTAAATCAGTTCTTGACTCTTTATTGAATACATCTATTAAATCAGTTCTTGACTCTTTATTGAATCCATGTATTAAATCAGTTCTTGACTCTTTATTGGGCTAAATTCAGTAGATTGCTTTGCCCGAGGGGCCTCATATATTCTTTAGACAACCCTGGTTCAAAGGTTTTCTATTTTTAAGAAGCAAAAAAACAACAGTTTCTGAACTCATAAGAAAAGTCAGTACAGCGACCGAACAAAGTCAATTTTCTTTTTTCTATAGATGCTCACATAGCGTGTCTTTGTGAAGACGCTTTATTGTCATAGTTTGTGTGGATGGACATGTGCCATCATGTTTGTGTGTGGGTGTGTGTGGGACCATTTTTACTAAATAAAACAAGCCTGAATGTCAAACCATAGATGCACAAGTTCTTTTCTTGCAGTGTTGCCAACTTTATTTCAAGTTTACATCTAAAATTGAATAAAAAAACATCTTAAAACACCTAGAAACATC
Organism: Architeuthis dux; assembly: GCA_006491835.1. NCBI lineage: Eukaryota > Metazoa > Mollusca > Cephalopoda > Oegopsida > Architeuthidae > Architeuthis > Architeuthis dux. The sequence goes on from VCCN01000512.1 coordinate 543,486, forward strand.
TAGATTCTCCGGATATAAATCTAAAATCTAGGAAAAATATCACATATTATTAATAAAATAAATGTGACTTTAATTTCAACGTTTATTTTATTAAAATATTACTTAATTTATTAAAAGTATTACTTTTATTACTATAAATTAAATAAAAAAAGGACTGGTTAGTCGCTCAATAGAAACCGTCACATGACCAATGTCTTTTGGCAGCATGCTGTGTTGGGGGTGATTAAAAAATTGGAAAAAGGTGCTGATCAATGAATAAGTTAATTCTCTTGCCTTTTGTTGGACAGTGATCACTATAAAAGCGTGAATGCTGCTGGACACAGAATAAGGGATCAATTTAGCATAAACCTACATTGTAAATTGAACCACCCACTAAAAACCTAATTGGTTTTTCTAGACATAATAAGAATTAAATCTTGAAATTTTCAGCCCTCTAGCTGCATAGTTACGGCCTGTACTCATCATACATACATAACCAACTTAAAAACTGAAGAAACCTATTTTGACAGTTTTGGTTGATGGTTTTTAATATTACTTATTTTATTAAAAATTATCTAAATAGCAATTTCTGACATCTCGATGCAGCCCAAAACATCTATATAGATTTAGATGAAAAACATCTGAATTGGCAACACTGAGTAAGGGATGTAACTCACATTTCAGTGTGTCAGTCAGTCAGTCAGTGAGTCAGTGAAGGCAATCGGGCCGGTTGGAATCTATCCCTTTCCATGTTTGTCTGTCAGATCTGCAACTTCTTTTCAAATTAAAAACAAGAAACTAGAAAGCACTCAGAGAGCACCTTCTTCTGATACACTAACTAAAAACTAAATGAAAATCAGTTCATATATAGCTATGTGGGGAGGTAACTGTGTAACTTCCAATTTCTCCATATTTGGACTATTGTCTAAATATATGATAAAAATATATTTTTTAAAAACATTCCTGGATCTGCCCCAAAATTTAATCAATTCTTCCTTAGCCTATGGCCTACCCATCCCAAAATGTCATTGAAATTCATTGAGAACTTTGGGAGATATTGAGTGGCCAAATAGACAAAAGTGGGCGATTTCTTTATTTCAGAGTATTGTCTTAATATATGAAAAAATGTATCTCAATAAAAATAAAAGATTTCTGGATCCACCCCAAAATTTAATCAATTCTTCCTTATTTCATGTCCCCACCATTCTAAAAAGATTTACTGAAATTCATAGAGAAATATTGGAGATATTGTATGGACAAACAAAATTCCTCCCCAAAACATAAACAAGACAGAGTTCAATCTTATGAAAAACTCTTTGAATGTTAATGACTCTTCTCAAAATTATACAGAGTATCTAGCTAGTCTACTCAGATAGTGTAATGGTTAGCATGTCTGCCCCACACGCAGGAGGTCCCTGGTTCGATCCCCGTTATGAGCGAAGAGTGTGGAAAACTCTTACCTGTGCACTCAGCAAGCAATTGAGTACACTCTAAGCTGTGTGATTAGGGTGGAGGTATCCCTTCAGTGGACTTACATCCTGCCAAGGGGGTCATCATAAAAACTTGTAAGAATAAAGTCCTGGTCTTGACCAGACTTGAAACTTACAAGGATCATTAAACTGACACATACAATGGAAACCAGGACTTTGTCACTGGCCATTTATACTCCATTGGGAGTTGTCTCTTGAGAGACGAACATCTTTTATCTTTAAAGCTAACATTTTATGCATTTCTATTTTTGTCATCAGAAAACTGCATTTGAAATCTTTGCAAAATCCTTCTTTCAAGTAGGTTCCATAATTGCCTTGACGTACTATGATTTGGGGCATTATTATGAACGCACAAAAAGAGACAGAAATCTATACTAATATTTGAGCACTCTGTTTGTTTGTGCCTCTTTTCTGCAAAAACTACAAGCCCTATCAACCTAATATTCTGCATGTAGACTGAGAAGAGGTCAACCTTCCAAATGGGCTATATGAGTTTGACCTGGTCATTTCTAACCAATTTTCAGTTGGTGATATTTACCATAAGGGTACATTTTCTCACAGCAAAGATCTCAATCTATGTGATTTTGCACCTATGAAACTGAAATTTGGCATAGGAGTAAGTTACTTTGCGTCCAAAATATTTCGCAATGTGATTTTGCCATCAGAAGTCATTCAAGGTTACCATATGTCATTTCTAGCCATTTTCTAAGTTGTTGGCCCCAATTTTGCACTTGGCATAGGGGTTCATCTTTACACAGGCGAAAGTTATAGGCAATGAGAGGTTTATCCTAGAGATCACTCAAGATCATCTGAGGTCTTTCCCAGTCATTTCTAGCCAACTAAAGCAATTTATAGCATAATATTTTTTTTTACCTCACTAATGGTCGAGCTGATAAGGTCAAATTCAATTGGGTAGGTGGTAAATTTCGACCATTCTTTTACACAGAATTGTCCCAGAGGTCAGTTTGGGATTAAATTAACTTTTTTTGGCCATTTGCATTCTTGGGGTAATTTAGTAAGTGAGGTTAGCCTGGGGAGAAAAAACATGATAGGATAGATGGTGCTGACCCCTTGGATCATTGGAGGCCAGCACAGGTTAGTTTTGAATTAAAATAGCTTTTGGGAGCAAAACAAAATAACTTTATAGGCTAAAAAAATTGACTTTTTCTTCTTTTGTTTGTAAAAAGTTGTGCAACCCTGAGAAACGTTTTCAGACTAAAATTCTAACAAGGCACAAGGACAATCTACCTGACCTGACTTATCTATGCTTTTCCTATGGACAACTTTATATTGGTTGTTCTCGGGTTGGATCCCCGGATAACCTTTTCATACTGGCACGCAATGGCAGAAGCACTTATGTAGTGTACCCAGATGCCCTGTCGAACTAAGGGACAACATCATTTGTTCTTTTGTTGTGCATCAGAATATTTCTTCCATAACAGCTACTTTTACATGTGCAAATAATTGTCTGCTTTTTCTTCCTTGGTTTTGTTGTGTAAGAAGAAGAAATATATCAAAGAACATATTTTCCCTGTTTGCTTATATTTCCAGTATTTTCATGTATTCGTCTCAAAAAGTCCTCAATGAATTTCAATGAAATTTCGTGGAAGGGTGTGCCATGGGCTAAGGAAGAAGTGATTACATTTTGGGGCGTATCCAGGAATTTCCCTTTTTTGGCATTGGCAGAGGTCTGTGCTCTCAGAGTGCTTTCTAGTTATTCACGTCTGGCAAATGAATTTCATTGTATGGAAAAGAAAGAAAATGTAAACTAGAAAGCACTCAGAGAGCACATGCCCCTGCTAACGTCATGTGCTGACAGAAAAACTGAACAAAAATCAGTTTGTATATAACTACGATGCAGGGGAGGTAACTGTGTAAGTTTCGATTTTCCATATTTAGGTCCATCGTCTTGATATATAAAAAATATCTCTCAATCGCAAAGAAAAATACTCGATCCGCCCTAAGATTTAACCAATTCTTCCATATTCCATGGCCCACCCTTCTGAAAAATGTTATTCAAATTCCTTGTGAACTTTTGCCGATATTGTGTGGACAAACAGACAAACATGATTGAATACATATACGTCTGTCCAACTTTGTTGGCAGAAGTGAATAATTACTTAGTTTAGGCAAAATTCTGTCCGTCTCTCTAATTGAACAAATCCCATGATCCCAAGAGTCCCATATCCCATGATCTCAACATCCCATGATCCTGGGATGTCGGATCCCATGACCCGATATCCCATGACCCCAACATCCCCTGATCCCAACATCCCATGACCCAATATCCCATGACCCCGACATCCCATGACCCGAATATCCCAAGACCCCAACATCCCATGACCCGGTCGCCAACCATTTTTGCACCACAGACCAGTTTAATATTGACAATATTCTTGCCGACTTGCCAATGTTAATCACGACCAGAATATAGGTGATTAGTCAACTACAAGTCACTGATAACTGGCTAATAATACCCTCAATTTCGTTTCTAAAAGGGTTTATCTAACGAATTTAATATTAAAATCCGAGGAAATGAATTTGTTTTTATTTTACAAAGAAAATAAAAGAATCTTGATATAATTTGTATGTGTAACTACAATAGCAACCGTCTGTTTTAGGATACAAATGAAGCTGCAAATGTCCAAATGAAATAAGCTGATAGGGAATGCAGAAAGATGTGGCTGACTCATATGGTTTCATATCACCAAATCATATTGTTTTCTCACGGTTCGTTAGCACATGCTTTGTGGCCCGATGGTTGGGGACCACTGATTTACATGACAATGTTTTGTTATTGTGAACAACTTTCCTTGGAGTGTCACATCTGATAACAACCTTCAGGGAGTTTTGAACAGACTCTCTTATGACACTCAGGAAGGGATATTATTTATTTTTTTTTATCATATCCAGTGTCCTTCCTAGAGATTGAACCCATGACTCCGGTTTGCCAATCCTTTTTAAGTTATGACTGAATTGCGTTGGACACACCGGTTCTCATATGATCACCAAAGTTAAGCAACGTTGAGCCTAGTCAGTATCTAGATGGGTGACTGTCTGGGAATACCCGGTGCCATGAGCAGCTGGGTATCACTATGGTCAATATCGCAAGCCAAAGGCCTAACCACCCCCTGACTGGCCTGGATGCGAGCGACAAGAAATGACCTTAAGGACTGGTGCCAATTAAGACCAATCATCTGGTGTAGGTATGTAGAAAACACCTTCCTTCTCTGGTTTCATCGAGATCTGCAAATACTGAGATCCTGTGACACTATAGAATGGATCATGGAGAAAGATGACAACAAACTTATATCGGGTTAACATAAAGTCCTGCACAGGTTTTAAAATTTAATCACTCAAATTATACAATTGATAGAACCATTCAGTATAGATTATTTGAAGGTTCAACTCGTCAAAGTTTTATTCTTGATCCAGTATTCGTTTATAACACTTCAATATGACTGTCACCGTTGCTGATACATTTTTGAAGCCTAAAAGATGAGAAGAGCTTTACATACAATTTGATGAATGCTTGATGATTAAAGGGAGATAACTTAGGGTGTTTCAAGGCAGACATTTGCCAACATATTTTGGAATCATCTTAAGATTTACTTATATATACATTATTCAAAAGACAGCACTGCTCAGTATATATTATTTGAAAGTTCAATTTTTAAAGTTTTGTTTCATATATATTGATGAAATTATTATGAAACAAAACTTTAAAAATTGAACTTTCAAATAATATATACTGAGCAGTTCTGTCTTTTGAATAATTTGAGTTATTAAATTTTAAAACCAGTGCAGGACTTTATGGTTACACTGTATATATCCTGGTAACTTGCACAATCCATAGGTGGATGATATCCATAGATCATAAGCCAACATTCCCCACACAGATCTTTGCATTTCTGGGTCGAAAAGGAGATTGCCCTGTCTTGGTGGTGTAGCAGAAGAAATTCAGAGGATCAGGACAATCTGTAAAGCCATACCATTTTGTTGTCCAACATTTCATGCATGTGGCACGAATTATAAAAACTAGACTAAATATCTGCAGACAGTCTTAGCAGCTTCAGGGTTTTGAGCTGCTATGCCTGGGCACTTAGTATGGAGGAAGTGTTGTGCTCAATTTCCACTCCCCTCCTCTCTCTCCACAATGCTAAAGGTTTCCAAAGGAAAGAAGTGTTCAATACGTTTGGAAATCAGCATGGCTACAGGAGATGCCTCTCCAGGCTAGGTACTGACCAGGCTCAGCATTGCTTAACTCTGGTGATTGTACAGTGTATCCAACAGCGATATCGGTTTATTATCATTTGAATAAAAACTAATGCTCTGGATATTATAGTATCCTTGTCTACTTAGTTCATTAGATATTGGAAAATACAATGAAAGGCCAACATATCTGAGGACACCCGCCCATTGGCCAAGGTTGACCATGAGTGTACAGCTTTTTTAGCTGCTATGCCTGGGCATTTAGTATGGAAGAAGTGTTGTGCTTGTTGTGCCTACCCCCCCCTCTCGACCATGCTGAAGGCTTCCAAAGGAAAGAAGTGTTCAATCAGTATGGCTGCAGCGGATGCATCACCCAGCTGGTTACGGCACCTGGTATTCCCAGACAGTCACCCATCTAGGTACTGACATTGCTTAACTTTGGTGATCAGACGAGAACCAGTGTATCCAACATGATTTGATCGTAACAAAGGCTTTACAGTACAGACATCAATGACATTGTTACACTGTGTTCATTGAGATGGAACAGAAGTTGATTAAACAGGTTTTCCATCACCATTTCTTCGCATTTTAACTCTTAACATCCTGTTGAAAATTTATGATGTCAAAAGCCCAGTCCGGTAATGTTTGAGCAGAAAATGGCTAAAAATGGTTTTGTTTATTCAAATGTTCATAGTGTTTTTACTTGTGGGCAGATTGTTGTGAAAATTGGCAGTATTGCAAGAAAGACTTGTGCAGACTCATGTGTTATAGTATTTTGGGCCATGTTTGTTTACATGTGGCCTCGTGCTCTTTAGGACTTTAAGAGTTAATGACACCTCACCCTTAAATACAAATTCCTACAAAACCAAGTTTTTACTCAATTCTGGACCTTTACAGCAATCTCAGCTTCTCAGTCTTTCTTTGCATTTTAAACTTCTAAGAGAAAAGAAAAATGACATTCCTTTCTGAACAAGCGATTATTTTATTTGAATGCAGTTCTACATAGAAAAGCTAAAACCTTGCCTATCTCTGTCAACACCCTTTACCACTACTCTCCCTTTTGCTTTAGTCATTTTCTGCACAAACAACATTTTTCTGGTGGTAGAAAAAATAAAAGGCAAAGTTTAACCTTTTAACCGTCAAGTTTGGATCGTTTCATTCAGACAGATTTTGCGTAAACACTGTATGAGCTAGCATTTTTACTTTGGTCTTCAATTTTTTTTAACAGAATTTTTTTGACTTTTGGCTTAGCGTGTTAATAAACAGAACAAAAAAATATGTGAACCAAAACAATATAAAACGTAAGACTATAATTTATTTATTTACAAGATGTATCCACAAAGATTCTGTAAGGTATGATTGAAACATATCTTCCTTGGTTCTTTTTAAAGAGAGTCTTCACTTCAACATTTTTAAATTAGTTGTGGTACAATACCCCAAAATACCAGGAGAAACAAATAATCTTCACCTGTAGTAGAAATGTGGAGGTGAGACACAGACACAGTTTTAATGCAATGAGTCCAATAGCACGTCAATGCTGCAACACTGGAACAATTCCTTCAAGGGTCACTTTATCGCTTAACACCGGTAAGCAATCACAAACTCCGATCCGCTAAACGTAATCCACAGTATAAGCCCCAAACGTGATTGCAATGTGGCGAGTCAAACGCAGACTGCCAAGCCCTGGGACTTGTTATAGCCAGCACCTCACCACATCCGGGTGGCTGGTGCTCAACATACGGGTCACCCATGTCCCACTTTGTCTATTTATGTCAGTGACACGTTTCATTCGGCTTTTGCTGTGCCGTAAGCAGGTCATTTCCTCGGGCGAGTACATTTTCACTTCGTCACCACATCACATTTAAAAACTAAAATAAATACTATCTGGTTTAATAGAATCATTTGGGTTTAGTGATTGAACTCACAATCACCAGTCAGGTTACTGGATGCTACTTAACTAATGCTTTTATCAACTAGACCATGTGTATCTAGTGGATAAAAGCGTTGGTTAAATGCATCAAGTGACCTATAAAAGGTGGAACTTTGCCAAATAAAATTTGATGATTAAGCACAAATACCAGCCATGACTTACGGATGTGAA
>VCCN01000512.1:576012-591044 GCA_006491835.1 Architeuthis dux
TTAGAGCTATAACTTATATAGGTGTATTTAGAATATTAATAATAAATGGTTAATATAAGCTAATATAATAAGTTAATATTCTAAATACAAGAACACTGATGCCGGGTTGATATGGGTTCCCAATTATTAATTAATCATTGTCTATATAATTATTATATTCTGTCAGATACAAATTTATCCATTCCTTGATTTCATACTGTCAACACAGGGGGCCACTTCATATCACGTGCTTAATGATACGATCGGTTAGAATAAAGAGGTGAGCGAACGTATGTTTCTGACCGCTGCCTTGCCATGAGAGTGCCGTTAGCTCAGTGGTAAAGAGCAGGACTGTGTATAGGTTGCTTCCAGGGTGGACGCGGATCAATATAATTATATACAGGACTCCCCTGATATAGTGCAGTTTGTTATAGTGAGGTTCAAGATATTATTATTTGATTCAAAGTGCTTGATATTGAGGTGCCTGTGCATCCGAGGTGTAGCAAGAGGAGTGAGGGGGCATTCACCCTCGCGCACATAATTTCCTCTGGCCTGTTAATTAATAATTATGATCTCCCCAGGATATAGCGCAAATGAACCCCCACTCTGGGTGCTCATATTCCTTGTTAAGACTTGTCAAAACATCACAAACAAATAAACAGAAATTCATTTATTATTATTTTAGTCTATGGCCTTCTTCAAATGTGCCAGGGCCCCCCAAGGGAGCCATGTGGGCCCTGTTGAAAATGGCTGTCCTTCAGTGCAAAGACTGTAGAAGGTAACCATGCTAAGATGATTCGGCACTTGGGCACATAACAACCCCTCAAGACAAAGAAGAGCAAAGAACAAATCAAGGAGGAGTTCAACTTAACAAAATTCGAGAATAAACTAGTAACAAATCTTCACTAAAAGTGACAATATAATTCTCTCTCGCTTACACAATGAATGTAAAAAAAAAGAAAGAATTTTTCACTACTACATAGTCAAGTCTTAGTACTTAGTAAATACTTATTTGAGGTCTGGGATTTGAGGAAATAAGACAACTTTTTTTGAATCTATAAAAAAAAACACAAAAAAAACGTTATAACGGATAAGATAATAGTGTTGCTCAGTGTTTGATTCAGGCGATCTCTTGATTGTAGCTAAGTGAAAAAGAACAAAAAAATACACTCAAGCCTGGAGAGGGATGGGCTCCGCCAGGCTTCATCTGCCCTAGACACACCACGTGAGGATGACAACCACTTCTCAAACCAATCCCAAAATGGACAGGCATGAAGTTGAGCAACTCCCTTAGAGAGTCTCAGAACAGAGAAGAATGGAGAAAGATGGTTGCCAAGTCAATTGCCATGGCCGGCCAGATGAAGAGATTAAATGAAATATGAATGAATTTAGTAAATACTCGCAAAAATCATTTTTACTTATTTTTCGATACTTTGTTTGCTGAAAACATATTAAAAAAAAATCTCTTTTCCTGAGATACACTAAAAATGAGGTAATGCTTGCTTTTATGGATGTGAAATAACGTTGTTTGTATGCAGTGTTTAGCTGCCCTATTTTACATCCGTATAAGCAAGGATTACCAAAAATGACTTGCAGAAAAACCACCACACTTGCTGCATACGTAATATATCTTAAAATAAGGGCCTATCGATTGGTGAAAACCCCACATTTTATGTTCATTAGTTTCAGAGTTATTAAGCTTCAAAAAGTGTGATGAACTGACTGGGTCAGGTTGTTTTTAAAAATCTAAATGAATCTTCAAGACATGTTATCGAATGGTGAAAACTGCATGCTTTTATTTTTATTAGTTTCTGAGATATGGGGCAGCTCTGTGACCAATAGATTTGATAAGAGTGACCAAGTTGTAGGTGAGTTTGCAAACATCTTTTTGTCAAACGTTTGTCTCTTCCTAAATATAAAATAAAAATTTCTAATTTTTAAATTCAAAATTCTTCAAAAAATATTTTTCAGTAAATAAATTGGTAACAATTAGTTGCTGATAAACAACACTCAAATACTAAGTGAGAATGTTTGACGTTAATTGAATGGAATTATTAAAATGTTTGCATATTTGAAAGCTAACCACGGTGCACATTTTGGGAATCACTGGGCTAAGTTTATTTGTATCTACAATCAAGTATAAGCCTCTTTTCAATGAGATCAAATTTGAGATTAGAGATTCATTCTAGGTGTTAGTTAGGAAAAAAAATAAAATAAAACTTCTCTAGAGGAAATGAGTTTCATTATAAAAAGTTTATTGCTTAAAAAATGCAAAGCTTGTTTGTAAAATTCAAATATGGAAGCTTGTTGTATAATTTCAATTGGTAGCAAAAAAAAACATTTTTAATAAGGAAAGTCGAGTTGATCATTTAAGTGGCAGGGTGAGGGGGGATAGCACTTGATGTCGAGGAGATGGCAATGCAAGGGAGATAATTACAATGCAAGGGAGATAATTGCAATAAGCAAAATAAAAAAATAATGGCTAGAAGATTTTTCATCAAAAGCCTTTTCAACTTTCAAGTTCTTATCAGGAGAACAAAAAAAAAAGGAAAAAAAAGAAAAAAAAAAAAAGAACAGACTGTTCAAAACCTGCAACGTTGTTTACACAATTTTTGACAGCATTTGGCAACAGTTGTCAACATTTGTTTCTGTAATAAAATTATTTGTTTCCAACTGATTGGAAAAAAAAAAAATAATAATTTAAAAGGTGTTAAAATATTAGAAAAACAAAAAGAAAAAAAAAGGCTCTCTGAAAATGGACACTGATTGGTTTTCTCGAGCCTTGCTACACTTTCATTTGTATCCAAGAGTGTATCTATCTACGCTTCCAATATGAAATATGTTAAAAAAGCGTGAACACTGCCGGACACAAATTAAGGGATCAATTTAGCATGAACTTACATTGCAAATTGAACCCCCCCCCCAACTAAAAAAACTATTTAGGTGGAGAATTTAAAAAAAACAAAAAAAAAAAAAACAAAAAAAACTTTTTTCTAGACATAAGGAGTAAATGTTTAAATTTTTAGCCTTCTAACCCTATTGGAGTGGCCTGTACGCATGACACATACATACATAGCCAGCCAGGTAGAATCACTTAAAAATTGAAGAAACATATGTTGACAGTTTTGTTTGATGGTTTCTAATAAATTTCAGTGCGGAAACTTTCAAACAGAATCAAATAACGTTAACTGCAGAGAAAATAAACGTCTTTCATTGATGACTTAACAACATGTTTGCTTGGTTTATTCTTAACCCTACAGGAAGCCCCCGATTAATAACGCGGTTCCGATTACCGCATTTTCGATTAACGCGTTAACTTCTTAACTGAAAAATCAAATGGCGTGGAAATTAACTCTTAAATTCCTATAAATAAATTTGAAAGTCAATATCAAGGGAAATAACTAGTAGATTTTTTTCTGACTTTTTTTCTATTCTATCATAGAAGAGTTCCATTGTTTTTTTTTATAAAAATTCTATTCACAAAAGAGTTCCACTATCTATAGGAGCGGTTTCAGGTGGTTCATGAACCTAATTAACATGGTTCTAATTAGCGTGTTTTCAATTAACGGGCTAACAATTTTTTAACCCCCAAAAAATTAAAACTTTTTTTTAAATCGAATATTTTGGTAATTAAAGGCTAATTCAAAATAATTTAGTTAGTGATAAAATAAAGTTTCTATTTCAGTTTGCTTCCAAAATGTTTTTTACAGTATACATCACCATACTGTTGTCAAAAGTGCGCACACACACACACACACTAGAGGTTCCTAACATCTAGTTGTGTACGTGTGCACACTTGACAACAGTGACATGTGAACCACACCAAGATTTTGAAAATCTACCAAAAATCAACTATTGGATTATAACAAAATATTCACTGATTCATTTATGAAAAAGGTATTTTCTAAGGAAAATTGTCTTAATATCATTATTTCCCATAAGTTTTTATGTTTGATTAACAAGTTTCCATTAGTGCAGCACTTTTTGAGGACACATTGAACGCATTAATCGGGAGTTCCTGTAATTTCCTGCCTGTCTTTTTCTTCTCCGTTTTTCAACTGCAATAACTTTAAAACAATAAAATAACAAGAAATATGAACGTCACAAGCAAGGCAATAGAATTTTTTAACATCGAGTGGGCGAAACGTTAATGGTTTGTATGCAAATAAAGTCGTTTTCTTTTTCTGTTCTTGTTGAAAAAGTATACATCACCAAATTACACGGGGTGATAATCCTGTAAGCCTTAGTTTATTTTAAGGCTAACAGGAGTTATCTCCATTTTACACATGGAAAGTAGGATTCTACTGAATAATTTATACAGTAAAATCTGGTTTCTCTGGATACTGACAGCCGTAGTGTTGGATGATGATCTTAGCGGCATAGAAGCCACATTTCATACATTCTTCAATCGAGCCTCCCCGAACCCACTGTGACAAGAAGCCACCAACGAAGGAATCCCCACAGCCGTTGGTGTCCTTGATGAGATCAGGGTTGATTGCCTCAACTGTATATTCCTTGACATTCCCTTGATATGCAATCACAGTCGGGTCCCTTCCCTGAGTGAAGATCACGATGCGATCCTTTTTCGCATTCGCTTTTGGCAAAGCCGCGACCTGCAATGCCATCTCTTTCAGATCGGTCGCTTTTATTCCGACCAACGGGCAGAATACGGCAGCTTCATCACTGTTGGCAAACAAAATATCGATATAGGGCATTAGGTTCAGTTCAGGGTCCGCGAACATGCCGCACAGGAAAGTAGCGTGAAGATTCATTACCATGGTCTTATTATTTTCGGAACTGTGTTGTGCGAGGGCGACAACAGATTCTTTGCTCACGGGCAGAATAAAACCTCCGGCATAGAAACATTGAGCCGCTTCGACCAGTTTCCAATTGTCAGGTTGCTTCAAGAAATCAATGCTAAAAGACTGTGCAGCTCCGAGCTCTGTGACCAAAGAACGTTCCTCCCCAGTGATAATGGCTCCACAGACACCGGTTTGCTTTCCCTCGAGAACCTGATATCGGACATTCACTCCAACATCGACAGATTTATTTTCTAAGATTTCTGCAAATTTATCTTTTCCGACACCTCCAAAAAAGGACGTTGCTTTAGGTTTTTGCAAAAGCCACTGAGCCACGCGCACACTGTTCAGAGTGGCGCCCCCTGGCAAATATTCTACCTGATAGTTCTGTACCATGTCTTCGTATAATGGCATATGCTTCTCCTCTGCGAGAATCGCATTGTTGGCCAACAAATCATATTTGTCCAATAATTTTGAGTCGGGGCAAACTACAGTGATGTCAAGTAGCGGGTTCCCAAGACCCAAAAGAATTCCTTCAGTGATGGTGTTAGCCATTTCTGGGTGGAGCTCTCTCTGAAAAAGAAAAAAAAAACATCTGTCAAAAAAGACCACAAAAAAAAAAAAGTGTGAGCGAACGAATTAAAACGTTTAGGAGAAAATCCATTACGCAGTTAAGCTTTTTTTTTAAACATCGAATATCAGGATCAAATGAATGTAGTAACTAAAAATAAGGGGAAGCTATTCCCATGAAGTGTGTACTGACCGCACTGTTTACACATGGCCGTAGATTGACGGCTTGAGAAAAATAGCAATAAAAAAAGCAACTAGAAAATTAAAATACTAGTAAAAAATTAGTGATGTTAATAATAATAACAACAACAATAACAACAACAACAGGTCTGATTAGTCACTCAATAGAAACCATCACATGACCAATGTCTTTTGGCAGCATGCAGTGTTGGGGAGGGTGATGAATTAAAAAATTGGAAAAGGGGGTGATCAATGAGTAAGTTACTTCTCTCGACTATTGTTGGGCAGCGCTTACTAACAAAGTCTGAATTTTCAACAAAAAAAGCAGACCAATTTAGCATTAACTTACATTGCAAATTGAGCCCCCCACCCCCCAAAAACCTATTATGTGGGGGAGGGGGTTAAAAAAATGTTTTTTTCTAAACATAACAAGGAGTAAGTGTTTAAATTTCCAGCCCTTTAGCTCCATTGGTGCAGCCTGTATATATGATACATACATCCAGACCAGCTATCCAGACTTCATATCTGCTGATATTGCTTTAAAATCATTCAGAAGTTGAAGGTTAATCTAAACATTTAGTGGAAAATAAACAGAAAACAAATTTTAAAATGCGGGCAAGTTTTAAATGACAGCTTGAATCTCAATGTTTATGATTGCAACAATAGTCAAAACTATTGTCTATAACTTTGAGAAGAGTCATTAACATTCCAACTTGTGTTCAGATAATCCAATCTCTTCTTCCCATCTTGGATGGTGGCAACAACGTTTCGGACGATTCATTCTACGGCCTTCTTCGGATGTAACTTTGAGAAGAGTCATTAATATTCCAACTTGTGTTCAGACAATCCAATCTCTTCTTCCCATCATGGATGGTGGCAACACAACGTTTCGGTCAATCCATCTTTTCATACAGATATTGCATATTACACCTGAAGAAGACCGTAGAATGAATGGGAAGAAATGTTGTGATGACAGTGCGGACCAAGAGATCGAACCGGAGCCCTCTGCCCAGCCACTGCCAAAGAGACTTTGTGTGGCAGCGTTGTTAGAACATCTGGGCTCCCCTGCTCATGTTTTGCTGTGGCAGACACTTCGCATACAGGCACTTGAATTATTCCTTAGTAGGATATAAGTGGCCGATTATGAGGAGTGAAAATAATTCGTTTTTGGCTGCGGCCTGACGAACGTTGTTGGTGTAGAGTGATTCGAGAGAAAACAGTGCGTTTGCCAGTGTTGTGTGGAAGAGGTGACCTGTGAAAGAGACTGTGCCCTGCTGTCCTGCCGTTTAAAAGAGACTATGTGCCCTGCGGTCCTCCCGTTTTAAAGAGACTTTGTGCCCTGCGGTCCTCCCGTTTTAAAGAGACTATGTGCCCTGCGGTCCTCCCGTTTTAAAGAGACTATGTGCCCTGCGGTCCTCCCATTTTAAAGAGACTTTGTGCCCTGCGGTCCTCCCATTTTAAAGAGACTTTGTACTCTGCGGTCCTCCCGTTTTAAAGAGACTTTTCTACTACAGTTGTGTTAACATCTAAGATGGGAAGAAGATTGGATTGTTCAAACAAAAGTTGGTATGTTAATGACTCTTCCTGAAGAAGGCCATAGAATTATTTGGCCAAAACATTGTGTCAACATCAAAGATGGGAAGAAGAAATTGGATTGTTCGAACAAAAGTTGAAAAACTTGAATGTTGTTGTACTAGTAGTATCAGCAAAGCAATTATCTTATTTATTTTTATTAGATGAAGTCTTGTCAACCATTATTATTGATTTTTGACTGATTTTTCAGTTGCTTTTTATCACAACTTAATTCAGGCTGCCAATCTATGGCAGTGTGCAAACAGCATAGATCAGAAATAAAGAATAAGCTCTCGGTGAGATTTGAACTCGTGTCTCTTTTGTCTAGGGAAGCCTGGTAAACGCTCAGCTGCACTTAACCACCTGAGCTACAAGAACTCTACGGCTTGGCAGAAGAACAAATCTAACTTAAACCTACTCTCCATTCTCGATCTCTATACTAGTAGTATCAATAAAGCAATTATCTTTTATTTATTATTTTTATTAGATGAAGTCTTGTAAACCATTATTATTCATTTTTAACTACTATTTTCATTCATCTTAATTTTTGAGTTGTTTTTTTATCACAACTTAACTCAGGCTGTTGATCTATGCCAGAGAGTATACAGTGTGGGTCAGAAATAAAGAATAAGCTCTCAGTGAGACTCAAACTCACGTCCAGGGAAGCCTGGTTAAAACGCACAAAATGCTTTGCGATCTTACTTTGATGGATTACAGTAAACCCACTCTCCATTCCTGATCTCTCTTTTTGAGCCATGTTTTGTTTTTGGTTTCTGTACTAGTAATATCAGTAAAACAATAAAAGAATATTGCGCATCATCAATACGTTTAGGTGCAACAGAAACAGTGCATCCAAAGTACCAAACTGTCGACGTAATTTCTTTTTGAGGCACATCCACAGATTTTCGACAATCTGGGTGTCTGATAAAGAACCAATTAATGGCTTTTAGCTTCATTATTGTGTTAACATTTGATCAATACCTTGTATAGCTATACTTTTTGGAGCCTTTGTATGCTGTGTTCAACTACCATATTTTACATCCATAGGACCAAGAATTACATATTACCTCTAATGACATGACACGTAACCTGAACCAATAGCAGATATTATATTCCCATATTTGCCAAAGAGCGGCTGTGCAGCTGTGACGAAAGCATGCACCTTCTACCATCAAGAGCAGATGATCCGGGGGAGGACTATCTAATATTCTAGGTTGGATTTGTTTTGGTTTGGTTTGCAGCAATGCTGGAAATGCAGATTGACAGATTCCATATGCTGTGCGTGTGGCTTTTGCTGCTCAACAGGGATGCAGTATGGGAGCTTTGAGCTAACAGAGAGAAAGGAGCTAGAAACATCTGCAACCTGCGCTTCAAGCGTTGATGCCAACAAAAAAACAAAATTGTTTACTACCATTTTTTACATGGCACTACCAAAAACAAAAAGAGACACTCCTTTAACATATGGATAGTACACCTAAAGAAGGCTGTAGAATTGACCGGCCGAAAAGTTGTGGAAACAACTCATTCTTGTTGTTATTTTTGAATGTTAACAGGTGATGATCAGTTGAAGGAAAAAAGCCTCTCAATGAGAATCCAAGAGAAATTTAAGGATGGAATTTCAGATCAATGGAGATTTGGCACTGGCAGCAGCAGCAGCACCTAAAAGAGATCTTCTGAATGTGGGGTGCTCGCCCTGCAAGAGGGCAATTTAAATATATTGGGGTTAATTTAGAATTTGGGTGTGATGACTGAAAAGCATTCAGTGGCTCAAAACTGATTCATACAAATGTTTGTTTATGTGCGGCATCGTGCTCTTTAGGACTTCAAGAGTTAATCCCCCACTTCATGTACAGAGTTTTTTTAAAATAGTAAAAAACCTGCTCAAAGTATGCAATTTTAAAAATCTTTTATACCCTTTCATTCAAATGTATTTTGGGTTGATGTATGCAAAAGATGGAAAGTTGTAGCTGTTCTAAACACTTAAATGAACAAAAATACAGTGTGACTATTTTTGCATTACAAAGCAACAGACACTGGTGTTTATATAAGTAGGTACGTTTTCAAAAAACAAATTTGTTTTATTATAGTAATAAGGAGGATATTAAATATTTGGAGCTGTAAAGGGTGCAGCATCGAACAAAAATGGTCATAAACCACCGATGTAGGACTATCTAATAATCTACTATAATAATATGCTACATGTATTTGTATATTTAGTTTTTGTCTGTAGTACCCCAAATAAAAAATGAAATGTATTAGACAAAAACATTTCAGTAGTCAATGAATGAAACTTTTATATCAGCATAACTGATATACATACTTATCACCCCTTTTTCCTTTCATCTGTAGCCAAAAGGATCTTTGGAGATCTGAATCCAACAAAACCGAAGATATATAATATATATATACCCTAAGTTAAAACCTTCTAATAATAGTAAGGACTTGATAAAATATCAATTTCATATACTGTACATCCCCAGCGTATAAGTCGACTTTTTAAGCATCAATTATTTTCCCTAAGGGATCATATTAGTCTGTTTAGACCCTATGAACTTGACACTCTGATGGATACAATGCTGTCTTATGTTAGAGAGTCGACTTATCCGGTGAATATTAAACTAAACTTGAATTAAAATCTTAGTTTTTGGGGTCGACTTATATGGTAAGCTGTCATTTTTTAGGAGAACAAATAGACATTGTAAATAGTTTTCTATGCAAACTTCAGAAATGCAATGTGAAAACCAACTGCCTTGAGCTAAAAACATTTGACCAAAGGGCAGAATTATGCAAAACCATGAAAGAGTGAAATAACCATCACCAACCAAACATTCTCTAGAGAAGTGGAGACGATTGGGGATGATTTGTAACGTAGGTTGACAGATTTCAAGTTGGTGTGGATTTTGCTGCTCAACGAGGAACACAGTCCTTGAAGTCTTTGTCTAACCAAGATTTTTACCTTGGCATTAAAAAAAAAAAAAGGAAAAAAAGAAAGAAAAGAAAAAGAAGTCCCCCTCTCTACCGCTGAATGGACAACAGATATAACAAAAAGAATGAGTTCAGCTGTGAGGAAAATCTCTTTGAATATTAACAGGTGATGATGATCATTTGAATGGAAAAGGCCCCTCAATGAAATCCAAGAGAAATTTATGGATGGAATTTCATATTAAATGGAAAGAGAATGGAAAAGTGGAATTGACAGCAGCATCGAAAATAAATAAAGATGAAAACTGAGACGAGAAGCCAATGATAAGACAGAGGTTATAAATAGAAAGAAACAGCCGAGTTGAGAAATGCCTTGTATGTTGGGGTAATAACTAGTGTTTAATAATTGGCAATGTTACAAGAGAATACCTTTTTGGCAAATGCAAGTGGTAAAGAAAGAAGAATATGAGGGGAGAAATCGTGTATTAAATAATTACAAATATTCTTGGAAAAAAAAAAAAATGAAGAAAAGGTCATAACTCAGAGAGTGCATACCTCTGCCATCTCGGAAAAAAAAGAAAGTAAAGATTGTTGGATCCGCCCCAAAATTTAGCCACCCTTCCACAAAATTTCATTGAAATTTATTGCCAACTTTTGGACAGACATGAGCAAATACATAAATGTCTTTCATTGACGACTTAACAACATGTTTGCTGGGTTTATTCTTAACCCTACAGGAAGCCCCCGATTAATAACGTGGTTCTGATTACCGGATTTTTGAATAACGCGTTAACTTCTTATCCAAAAAATCAAATGGCATGGAAATTAACTCTTAAATTCTTATAAATAAATTTGAAAGTCCTTTAGATTGCTGGAAAACACCCCTATTGTAAAAAATGCACTATTTAATTGATGGATATATGATGATATTCAGATATCTAATTGATGAAGATAATTATGAACAAATGGCTGCTTAGGGAATTTTTGAAAATAGAGCTTCAAAATCTGTCAGAAATCGATGTATTGTTCAAGTCATCCACAAACTCGGGATAGATCTATTATATACCTATGAACTAGCAAAAAATAATTGAAGGGGATAATTGGTTTATTTACTCTTTCTGTAATCTTAAAGTTAGCTTTTTGTAGCATTTTTCAAAAAAATAAGAAACACTTATTAGCAAATTAATGGGGGTGGGCTTCAGAAATGGAAATAACTTCTGATTAAAGTTACTACCCCCCCGCCCCCACCACACACACACTTTTAAGTAGACACCCCCCTTTTTTCTATTCTATCATTAGGTAGTCCAAACAGTCATTTTTTGGGGGCGAAAATGTTGCAGTAATGCTAATTTTTCCCTGTTTCTCAAGTGTTCATTCTCCATAATGTTGACTAATACAAAACTGTTATGCATGCCATAATAAAGAATGTCCAATTCTGAATCTGTTGGTGTTTTATTTGTCACCATTTGATTTGAAAGCAATTTTACAGCGCATTTTCAATTTAATGTGTTTACAGTGCCCAAACTATGCTGTGACGGTTTTTTACTGTAGTCGAAATAAAAGGTGTCTTTATAAATGATTGCTGACACCTCTTTCGATGTATGTCTTTGGAACCAATATCACCTAGTAGAAAAATAAATGTTCTTCTGTTTTGTATAAAATTTAAGCAAGTATAAAATGTCTACATATTAAAAAAATGATGGCTTTTCAGTTTTATAGGGTGTTGAAAAGGCCATTTTTTGTAAATATTCAATTTGCTGTGAGTCCACAAAGGAATAAATAATCATAATTAGTGAACTAATAGGAGTAGAGAGACAAATGAGGTATCAAAATGTTCAGAATAACAAGACCTATAAGGGGACGAGGTGTATAAGATCTTCCTGTAAAAATTCATTGGAGTACCTACTATCATAGAAGAGATCCATTGTTTTATAAAAATTCTATTCACAAAAGAGTTCCACTGTCTATAGGAGCGGTTTCAAGCGGTTCCTGAATCTAATTAACATGGTTCTAATTAGTGTGTTTTCAGTTAATGCGCTAACAATTTTTTAACAAAAAAATCAAATTAAAAAAATATCGAATAGCGTGGTAATTAAAGGCTAATTCAAAATAATTTAGTTAGTGATAAAATAAATTTTCTATTTC
Source organism: Architeuthis dux (assembly GCA_006491835.1). Taxonomy (NCBI): domain Eukaryota; kingdom Metazoa; phylum Mollusca; class Cephalopoda; order Oegopsida; family Architeuthidae; genus Architeuthis; species Architeuthis dux. Next base: position 588,180 of record VCCN01000512.1, read on the forward strand.
ACAGTTTTTTTCCAAAATGTTTTTTTAAAGTAAGAACCTCTAGTTGTGTGTGCATACTTTTAACAACAGTGACATGCGAACCATACCAAGATTTTGAAAATCTACCAAAAATCAACTAATTATTGGATTATAACAATAACTTCTTCCTCACCCTATAGCTCGCCCTTCCACAAAATTTCATTGAAATTCATTGCCAACTTTTGGACAGACATTAGCGAATACATAAATGTGTCAAAATCGGGGATAGCATTATACTCGAGTGTAAAAAAACAAAAATAACATTTTTGCTGTATTGCAGTAACAAACATACAGAATTTGGATCTTTATTATATAGAAGATTACGTAAATTCAAACCAAATTTAACTATAACTTTTAATTGAAACTACAGGGCAGTCGGAACGCAATTCATATTGGGGGGGGGGGCTGCAAGTAAAGCGGAAAATATTTTTTTAGACCACAACCTTTAGATCGCTGGAAAACACCCCATTTGTAAAAAGTGCACTATTTAATTGATGGATAAATGATGATATTCAGATATCTAATTGATGAAGAGAATCATGGGAATTTTTGAAAATAGAGCTTCAAAATCTGTCAGAAATCAATGTATTTTTCAAGTCATCCACAGACTCGGGATAGATCTATTATATACCTATGAACTAGCAAAAATATAATTGAAAGGGGATAATTGGTTTATTTACTCTTTCTGTAATCTTAAAGCTAGCTTTTTGTAGCATTTTTCAAAAAAATAAGGAACACATATTAGCTAATTAATGGGGGGCAGAAGCCTCCCCAGGTTCTGACGGCCTTGAACTAAAATTTAACAAAACTATGGCAGTACTTGGGGGTCACATTATATAAGAGGATAAAGTACATTACTTATTTTTAGCTACAAAAAGTGGGGGTTCCATTATGTTTGAGATCATGTTGTACTCGAGTAAATACTGTATGTGTCTCATCCTTTTCCGAGGTGCAAATTTTCCAGCAATGTTAACAAGTGATGATCATTTAAATGGAAAATGCTTCTCAATAACGATTGAAAGGAAAAAAGAAAGATATTTACCCAGTTATGCAAATATGAAATCTGGGAAAGTGTTGCAGTGTTAAAGCCGCAGATCAGCAGTGACAACGAGAGAAAATGTTTGACTATTTAAATTCCTCTCTTCTGGTGATAAACAATGGAGGCGTTTTGGTAATAAGCCAATTACATTCTTAAAATAGCCAGAGTAAAAGAGATGACAGGGATTTGACTAACAAGTACCAATCTCTACCCTAATGCATCTTCAGCAGTCGACAGTGCAATCATATCAAAATAGGGAGGATGGTGTAGCAAAGATACAAGAAACAGGACTCGAGATAATATTTCCTGCTATTCCCTAAGTTAGGAGAGCTAATGAGAAAAGCAAAACAGTAGCAAATTTATGAAAAAACACAGATCCTCTTTCTCTGCATCAAATGATGAAGAAACCTGTCGTGACAAGCAGGTACATGAGAATGTGTCGCAGGAACTAGTTTCGACATTCCAGAACAAAGAATGACCGAAGAAGGCCCGGGGTACTCGACCAAAATGTTGTGAAAAGATGAGCAACAAAGACCAGGAAAATAGTCTGACCACTGTAACGTTCTGGTTGTGTTTAGTGTCTTTGTTTATTTTTTTTCTGTTGTAGCTGTGTGAGATTAGAATGCATTTGATTCGTAACAGTGTTTAAGCGTGTTAAGAAAAGAAGATGGAACAAAAAGACACGTGTTGATCAGGGCTATTGTCTGCGTAGAACTGAGCCTTCCCCGTTCTTACTTCTGGTCCATGCTATCTGGGACCGGAAAACGGAATGAGGGCCTGCTGGGAGCTTGCTTTGGCATGTTTATTAACATAACATACATACAAACCTGTACAGACGGCAAGAAAACTTATTAGAGGATCATTTCAGACATTAAACACCTGAGGAAGGCCGTAGAATGGATCGTCCGAAACAATATGGGAACAACAAAAACTAAGAAGAAGAATGAGTTTGACTGTCTGAAAAACTCCTTGAAATGTTAAGGACTCTTCTCAAAATTATATACAACATTTGAGGATCGTTTCAGATATTAAAGAAATTCTTTCTACAATTACAAAAGAATGAAATCTTTGGCGAGTAAAAATGATACACATATTTGTGCTTGTATCTCACCTCTGCCTAAGTTATTTTCTTCAAAAGGTTTTTTGTTTTTTATGTATCGTGTAATTAATTGTCGTATTTGTTCTTGAAGTTATTTAGTGATTTTGTTTTCAGTATATTTGATTTGTGCAGTACTAGTGAATTAGTAATTTTTTGAGAGAAGTTTTTATTCTAGTGTTTTTTCTAGATTTTATTGTTGTTTCTTTTGTTCATTGTAAAGAACTTTTTAGCCAGGATGTTATCTTTTATTATTTTGAATATTTGTATTGTGTCTGCCCTAATTCTTCTTTCTCCTAGCATAGTTACATTTTAATTTTTGAAGTCTATCTTTGTATGTGAGATTTTTAAGTTCTAGGACCATTTTCTTGCCCTTTGTATGTTTTCTAGTTCTGTGATATCTTTTTTGAGGTGTGAATTCCACGTTTGGACTGCATATTCTAAGTGTGGTCTGATGTATGCTGTGTATAATATCTTAAAAGTTTTTTGTGTCTTAGTAATAGAATCGGGCGCTTATTATACAAAAGTAAATGCATTCAAGTGGGAATGTATAAAAGATCTGATTTTAAAACCAGAACCATTTTTTGAAGATGTATCACAGAATTGCAGTTCAGAAATTCACAGACTTTGGTTACTGTCGTTCCAAAATTTTCCCTACTATATCAAAACTCGCACTGTTCAAGGTCTCATTATAATTTAATGTGTTTTTTTT
>VCCN01000512.1:598856-612062 GCA_006491835.1 Architeuthis dux
TGGTGTACTCATCTTTGGACGGCAACATATTCATATTTTAATTTTTGGCAAAAGTTTCAATGCTGTAGAGTTGTGTCATAAATAATACCTGATAATATCCGTTTTTATTGTGTAATGTTCCACTAGAAATAATAAAATCCTGCTCTGTTTGGTTTAGAAGACAATTAACTTTCTATAAAATAGAAACCCGGCGATACTGTATATTTTTCAGCGAAGCCACGGGGCACGGACTAGTTGGTACTTATTTAAATATTTGTTATCAAATAAGTTTTTATAATACAGGAAGTAGTGTTGTTACCAACCAAATATTTTCGCGCTAGTTTGGCTGCCAAAAATCGCTAAATAATAGCCATAAATCATCAAAAAGTCGCTAAAACTGTTTTAAAAATGCCAGAAAATGACCAAAAACGGCCAAAACATTTTAGGGGCGAACGCGCTAATTTAGCGCTTTTTGCAATGCCGAAAGGCGCTAAATTGGCAACACTGACAGAAAGTCCCAGACTTAAGAATGTCTGACTTCCGGACAACTTACGAACGCACGGCCATAAAGCCGTTTGGTTTTTAAATCGAGTTTCATACAACGAACGGAGCACTACCTAACTGTTCCGATTTACATAGAAATCCGACTTAAAGACAGACCTTCTCTAGGAAGAACTCTTTCTTAACCTGGGGACTTCATGTGTATCTTGAAACACCGAGATGCTTCACACATAAATCAAGAGTCAGGATAATAATCACGTGTTTATTGGTCTCACTAAATACGTGCCATTGTCTGAGCAGTTCGTAGGCCTATAAAGCAAAAGTGATAAAATAATATTACTCACATGTGCACCCGATTGAACCATCTTTTGTACATTCAATTAAATCAGTCTTTTTTTTGTTGTTGCTCTCAGCTGCCCCTCCCTTCCGGGCCCCTAGGCTTAAACCTACTCAGCCTAATGGATAATCCGCCACAGCTCGCACCCGTGGCAAACTACCTATTACTTAATGTTATCACTAAAACATCAATAAATATTGAGTAAGCAAAATGTCACACACACACACGTCTCTTTTTTTCCAGACGGTTATATAAATGTTTCCTTCTTAAGTTCTTAAAGCCTCGATTGACCCAGAAACCATTTCGTTGCATAAGAACATCAATCGAGAGTTTGACTGACAAAAGGCGATACATTCTTTTAAAATAGCCAAAAAAGAAACTAGAAAAGGTAAAGAATAGCCAGAAAATGGCCAAAAACTGCCAAAATGTTTTAGGCGCAAACGCGCTAATTTAGCGCTTTTTGCACTGCCAAAACCAGAAACGCGCTAAATCGGCAACACGTTTACTGCCCCCCCCCCAATATTAGTGACATTTGTTATTGTATAATGTCAGTAGAAATGCATGCAGTAGGTGTATGTGGGGGGCTCCATTGGGGGCCCGGGGCGTTTTCAAATGGCCTCTGCAAACAGATTCTCCAGATATACATCTAAAAACTAGGAAATATGATATTATCAATAAATTAAATGTGACTTTAATTGTGAACTTAATTAAAATTTACTTATTTAAAAAAAGTATTACTTATTTTATCATCTAGACACAACCAAAAACATCTAAATTGGCAACACTGTATCCGAGACTTCTCCCTCGTTCAAACAAACACTGATTTTCATAAATAAATAACCACTCATTTATTTACGAGCAAGTTCATGTTGACTATGAACTACCGTGATGCCAATCTAGATGTTTTTGATTGCATCTAAATGTCAATTGCTATTTATTTAGATGATTTTTAATAAAATAAATAATGTTTTTATTTAATTTATAGTAATAAAATAATATTTTTAAAAAAAGCATATTTTAATAAAGTAAATGTTTACGATTAAACTCATATTTAATTCATTGATATAATATATTTCCTATTTTCAGATATATATACATGATGTTTCTAGATGTTTTTTGAGACAATTTTAGATGTATAATTCAAAATAGATTTGGCAACACTACCGTTACCATGTTGACTGATGAACTACACTACTAATAGTAGTAGTCAGTGATTGGTTAGGTAGCAGCGGATTGGTAGGGTTTTTTTAAGGGGATGCTATAACCAATATTTGACCCACAAAGAGCAACTACAGTGTAGTGGTCCAGATTGTAAGGTTTTATACCCTCGCTCACTCGATGCTAAAAACGGAGCACAAATAAAAAGAAATAAGAGAATTTATGGAAGAAAAACAAAAGTAAATATTGCTTTGAATTTCAGAGTTTGAAGAAATTAAATTGTTTTTATTTGTGCGCCGTTTTTAACATCGAGTGTGCGAGGGAGTGAAACTCTACAATCGGAACCATCTTCCTTACATTGTACCGCAAAATTGAATGGAACACAAACTAAACTACTCAATAATCAATTTTTATAACATTTTTTTTAGAAGAATTGGATTTATGATTGATTGATTTATTTAGCGGCATATCAACCCTTGATGGGTCATTTAATGCCGAAATCAGTTTAAAATCCCCCCAAATAGAGTCTTGTGACTTTGGTGAAAACAACAACAATCCTTCGCCAAAGTCGCAAGACTCTGGTGAAGAAAGGCTATTTTTTAAAACTAGAGTTTTAGGACTTTGGTAAAAAAATAGGTGGTCCCTGTTGGCCCCCACCCAACAGGGACCCCTCTGCAGGGGATGCAGTCGGCGTATTCTTGGACCCAGAAGAATTGGAGAAAAATCCGATATAAAGATAAGGCACAATGTACAGAAGATGGTCCCGTTTGTAAAGTTTCACACCCTCGCTCACTCGATGTTAAAAAAGGTGTACAAACAGTTTAATTTATTCAAAGCAATAACTATTTCTGTTTTATTTTATTTGTGCGCCGTTATTAACATCGAGTGAGCGAGTGTGTGAAACTACAATTTACAATCGGGACCACTTTCTCTAAATTGGGCCAAATAAAATTAATTTCTTCCATTATAGTAATGAACTTATTGGTTTTTGTTATTTCTGTTTACATTTGTAAAACTAGAGAAAAACCGTTGGAAGATTTTTAGCGCCAAATAAATAGACTCGCATTTGAAAAATCTACTGAAATTCAACTGATTATTGCAATTTAATAACAGTTTTGGTTTAATTACTAATTTATGAATAGGTTACTTTGAAACTACTTTGTAAAAGAAAAAGTTAGTGGAAATATTTGTTTACGTAAAACCTCCCTTCAATTTTATGACATCTCGATGAATAGCAAACGGTGAAGAATTTAGTTTGGCATTTTCTTTTTTAGTTTTATGCGTTAAAATAAAATTATATTAATCTTATTGGGTAATTTCCTATTTTACGGGCCTAAAATCGTTCTCTTCCTTGAAGACATTTTTTTGTTCAATTTTAGGTGCTTCTTTCAATCCATTAAAACTTCGAACCATCCGGAAATTTGTTAGTTTGAAAAAAATGTAAAGTTTTACGAGGGGGGGGGGTTCTATTTACAATGTAACTATAACACTAAAAAACTGGGCACTTTCTTTCCGCCATTTTTACGGAAGTATGGACGGAAGTACAGCTTACATGATGACCTCCATGTTAAAAAGGACAATGTTTAAGAAATATAAATAAGGGAATTCATCATACAAAATAAAACCGTTTCAAAGGGAAGATATTTCATAAGCTGTACTTCCGTAAAAATGGCAGAAAATAAGTGCCCAGTTTAGCATTATAGTTACATTGTAAATAGAACCCCCTCGTAAAACATTTGAATTTATTTTCAAACTAAAGTACTGCTTTAGCAATATCTTAGTTTTATGTGTTAAAATAAAAAATACATTTAATAGAAGCCCCCCCTCTCATGTTTTCAAAAGAAATTCTGTGCAGTTGTTGAAAGGATCTCTGACACAACATGTAGGGAGGAGAGGTGGTCCCGATATTGTACAGTTCCACACCCTCGATTCAAATTTCCGACCGATTGCATGTCTGGGTGACGTCAGCCGAATTCCAATCGGGACCACCCTCCCTACTTTGTACCGAATTCCTCTGTAGTTGTTGCAACGATTTCTCTTCTTATTGATTTTATCAGTCATCGAATAAATTAACCGGATTTTTGACCAATCAAAAGTTACCCAGCAGGATGATCGAATCGGGAGGGCGTGGCCTACTCATCCCCCGTCAACCTAATTTCGGATAAAAGTAACGACAAGAGATCGATATTTGCTAGCAGCAGTAGTAATAGTAGCAGTCATAAATAAATACTGATTGTGTAAAGGGCGAAAAGGCAGATATATTGAGGGGGGGGTTAGTTGATGCAGTGTTGCCAACTTTAGTTCCAAGTTTACATCTAGAATTGACCTACAAAGAAATGCGACCACAACACACAGTAGTGAAAAACCATTGATTTTTTCCTACTATTTACCTTCATCTTAATGTTTGTTGCTTTTTATCGCAATTTAGCCCCAGCCGTCAACCGAAGATACAAGTATTAAATAAAATAAGGCATAAAGTGGTCGCGATATTGTAAAGTTTCACACCCTCGTTCATTCGATGTTAAAAACGGCGCACAAATAAAAACAATTTAATTTATTCAACAACAAAGCAATAACAATATAATTTGTGTATTTACTTTTGTTTTTCTTTCATAGAGTCTATTTATTTGTATTTGTGCGCCGTTTTTAACATCGAGTGAGCGAGGATGTGAAACTTTAAGATCGGGATTGTGCCCGAATCCTAACCAAATAAATCACTGCAACACACATCATTCATCCACCCACACAAAATATGGACTTATCAGCCTCTTCTTCTACGATTTCAGTTTTTCTAATTAAAATTAATCAACCAAAAGGCAGAAAAGAAAATTAATTATTTTCCTTTCCTACTGGCCCCAAGCAACAACGATTTCTACTACTAATAAAAAAAACAACAAGCAAACAGAATCCGGACAGTTCGATATTTCAATTAAAAATCTGATGATCAAATGACAACATTTAATCAAGTCCAAAAAGAGAAAGAAGTTGGCGCCATATCTACGGATTTGCTCCTGCTGCTGCTATTGCCATGGTAACAAACAGGGTTGCCAGATAGTTGGAGACGTTTCTGGCCAAAAACTCGCCAAAAATGGCCAAAATGTAAAAATTGTTTATAAAACATTGCAATACTGGGTTGCCAGATAGGTGGAGACGTTTCTGGCTAAAAATGGCCAAATGTCAATATTGTTTATAAAACATTTCAATTCTGCACTGCACATCAAAAATAATAATTTATTTAAAAAAATACTACTGCAACCAAGTCAACTTACTTGAATCAATCCTATATTTCAAAGTCCTAAAGAAGGGGTTCCCAAACTTAGAATATTGACCCCCTTCATGCATGCAATCCTTGATCCCTCATCGACCCCCCCCCATGTACAAATAATAATAATTACTTATCTACTCCCAAAAACTGATGACACTGCCAACCTCCAAAATTACCGACCAATCACATGTTTATTCACAACATACAAAAGTTACATCGATATTAACTGAAAAAATGTATCACTTCCTTGAAAATAACAACATACTCCCTGAAGAGCAAAAAGGATGCAAAAGAGGTTCTTACGACTGTAAAGATTAGTTATGGAAAACTGCTGTTCAAAAAATAAAAACCTAAGCACTGTATGGATAGTGTCCCGCATGACTGGATCATAAAGTCACTAGAATTACTGAGAATCTCTCCATCTCTTATTAACTTTCTAAAAGTCAGTATGAAAAAATGGAATACTACCTTAATTCTCAAACACCTTAATGGTGAAATTATATGCGATAACTTACAGATTAACAGTGGAATATTCCAAGGAGACTCTCTCTCACCCCTATTATTCTGTATTGCATTAATACCTCTCTCAAACGAACAATAACATAGGGTATAGATATTACATACTAGGTAAGTCTATTAATCACTTGTTCTACATGGATGATTTGAAACTGTTTGCCAAAAATAGTAAAACAGTAAAAGAAACTTAGTGACAATATCATATGGAATTTGGCCTAGACAAATGTGCTAAGGCAACCTTTAAAAGAGGGAAGCTGGTAAAGACAACGGCTATAGAACTAGATAAGGAAACTGTGATCCGTGAACTGGACCAGGAAGAAGTGTACAAATATCTAGGAATCAATGAAAGACAAGGACCCAACATGCAGCAATGAAGGAGAAGATTAGAAAGGAATGCAGACGAGTAAGGGCAATAAACAAAACTGAACTAAATGCAAAAGATAGGTTTGAACCTATCAACACCATAGCACTACCTGTGGTTATATACTCGTTTAATGTGATAAACTGGAATCTCGAAGAGGTCCAGAGAATAGATAGAAAGATCAGAAAGCTTCTAACCATGTATAGCATGCATCACCCCAAAACCTGCAAATGGCAGAAGGGGGTAGAGGATTGATCCAACTAGAGCTCACTTATAAGACCACAACCATAGGGCTCGAAAGATATCTAAGGTTGACAAATGACTGGATGTTAAAGCTTGTTTACCAGTACGAATCAACTAAAAAGCTACACTCAATAACTAAAGAAAGCCAAAAGTTCAAACGAGATTTGCACCTAAACGATCAGGGTGAAATAGTTAGCGGAATACCAACAAATGAGGCAAATATCATCAAACGAAAAGCAAAAATTAAAGGCCTAACCAACCTGAAAACCAAATGGGAGGAAAAACACTTACATGGCCGATACCCACTGCGAGCAAAAGACCCTGATGTTGACAAAAAAACTGACCCATCAGTGGTTGCAGAGCTCTGGGCTGAAACCAGAAACAGAAGGGTTTATCCTAGCCTCTCAAGATCTTACCAGGCACATATTTTAAGGAACGGGACAGATCCAAAGTGTCGCTTCTGTGCACACACTGAGGAGACTATTGACCATCTAATATCTGGCTACTCTACAATGGCCCCCAAACGAATTTAAGAATAGGCATGACGTTCACTGGAAGATATGCCAATACTATAACCTACCCCACGCAGAAAAATGGCATGAGCACAAACCACCACCTACGGTGAAGGTGCTACTTTGCTATGGACCTCACTATACAAACCAATAGACCAGATATAATAATAAAAGATTTCAAAAGATCACAAATGTTACATTATAGACATGACCTTCCCATCTGATAAAAACCAAGGAATTTGAAAAAACTTTCAAAATATAAAGATCTGGAAATAGAAATAGTAACTGTCTTTCTTTACATGAACTTTGCATTTGTTTAAATGTATTTTTCCCCTTCTCTTTTATGTTTCAATTATATGTATGTGTTTGTGCCCAGTGGAAAGAAGGAAAACGAATGATATTAAAAAAAAAAAAATAATGCTCAATAACTTTCTAAGAAAAACCTTCATTTGCCTTAGGTCTCAGGTGAAAGACTTTGTAAATAATTGTATCAAACAGCAAGTCAAGGAAATAAATAAATAAATCATAATAATAATAATAATAATAATAATAAAGTACACATGCAGTTTTAGACATGGTTTCGTTTCATTTCAGGTTGTCTCATTTTTTTTAATTAGAAAAAAGGAAAAATAAATATGGCTGAAACCAAAAAGTTCATGGCCAAATGGTTTTCAAAATGGCCAGATTAATCAAATTTGGCCACAAAACGGCCAATATGGCAACTCTGCTAACAAGCACGAGTAGTCGTCGTCATGGTGATGTGGATTGCAATTATTAACGGCATTGATTTAAACAACCCTTTTTTTAATAATATTTTTTACTATTGTTTTCTTTCATCTTGATTTTTAGTTTTTATTATTACAACTTGACCCGGGCTTTCGATCTACGGTAGTGAAACACTAAACAGCGCGGAAATTTAAAAAAAAACCCACAATTTAAAATATTACTGTATTTATTAGTGTATAATGCGAGATTTTTAATATAAAAAATCAGGGTCAAAATTGAGGTAGCATTAATTTTTACTCGAATGTAAAAATAAATGACAACATACTGATTTTTAGCTACAAAAAGTGGGGGTCGCATTAAATTCGAGATAGCACTGCCCTTTTTGAGGAAGAAGAAAAATAATAGAGTCTAAGAGTCAACAAATTAATAATGGTTTTACAATACTTCATTTCGTGTAATAAAAATAAGTAATAAAAGATTTAACCTTCTTCATCTTGAGAAAATAAATGGCAGATTATTCATATTTTGGATAATTTTGTTTTGTTTGCAAGCTGCTGCTGCTGCTAACACTGGTTTTATTAAATGGTACAGAACAGCTACAATTCAGAAGGAGATAGATTTGGAAATAAATGTAAATATACGTTTTTACCCCCCAATAACAATTAAGAAGAGGGAGCCACGGGGGTGAATTAAAGTAAAAATTGGCCAGAAACCAAAAAAGGGGTCAGAAATAGCCAAAAAGGTGGAAAACCACCACTGGCTTGAAGAAAGAAAGAATGAAAAAAAAAAAAAGAAAAAAAAAGGCCAATTAATTTTGTCTCCAGAAACAAATTATTTCAAAGTCGCAATTTTTCTGATCCTGCCCCCCCCCCCAAAAAAAAACAAGAAAAAAAAGGGATATTTTTATGCAACAACGGCTACTTCATCTGATTTTTAAAAAAAACGTAATCAATATTATTCGTTCTAATATCCTAACGATGTGGGTGAAAACAGAAAATATGTGGAAGAGGAAGAAGAAGAAAAGTAAGAAGAGGGAGAAGAAAGAAAGGTATTAAGCAAAACACACACACACGGGGGAGAAGAAGGGGGTTCACTCACTCACCATGATGCCTAGAAAAAGCAAAACAAACAGTGTTGCCAATTTCATTTTCAGTTTACATCTAAAATTGAGTCCAAAAACACCTAGAAACATCTAGATTCTCCAGATATATATCTGAAATCTAGGAAATATATTACATAATAGATGTAACTTTAATTTTCAACATTTATTTTTATTAAAAATGTTACTAATCTTTTATTAAAAATCATCCAAATGTCAATTTCTAACATCTAGACGTAACTAAAAACATCTGGATTTAGATGAAAAACATCTAGATTATTGGCAAAACTGCTAGAAAAAGGCAAAACAACACACTTAACACAAGAGGGAGGAGGAGGAGTGGACAAGAAGATGTTATTGTTTTAGGTAATCTTTGGTTTGACGGATCCAAAATACGGAAGCATAAGACTGGCTTCAAATCTAGCCACTTTTAAAGCTATTCTTATGCTACCGTATTTTGAACCTGTCAGTGTGAAACCACAGCTTAGCAAAATATGTTATTGTTTTAAAAAGAGAGAAGGAAGGATATTACTTACCTTTCTAAAAGAGAGTCGCTCCACTTTCTGTCTGGTAGATTACATTTTGTAGCTGGTGATCGGAAGGTGTTGCAATGTCTTTGCTGATGCTCCATCATCCTGATCAGGAATTGCAGTTGTACTAGTAAATTATTAAAGCCGTACTTCCGTAAAAATGTCAATATAGTCACACTTGTAAAGATGTTGCAATGTCTCTTCATATTCTCCATCATTCCTGGTGAATTTCAGTAAATTGTACAGAAAACAAAGATGAAGACAGTTGGTTCAGGTTACTTTTCACGTCGTAAATTGGAGGTAAATGGTAATCCTTGGTCTTACGGATGTAAAATATGGTAGTTGAACACAACATACACCGTCTAGCCGTGCCGATGATCCAAAGGTGTTGTAGTGTCTCTGCAGATGCTGCATCATCCTCATAAATTGCAGTACTAGTAAATCAGGTAAGCCGCACTTCCGTACAAATAGCAGAAAATAAGTGCCCAGTTTAGCATTGTAAATAGAAACCACCTCGTGAAACCTTTTAAACAATTTTCTTTTTAAACTACAAATTTCCGGATAGTTTGAATTGAACGAAGGTCTAATGTATTGAAAGCAGCTAAAGTTGAAGGAAAACAAATTTTCTTCTAAGCGAAGAAGAACTAGTTTAGGTCCGTAAAATAGGAAATGACCGTAAATTACACAGAAGGATGAGGAAGATGATTGTTAAGATCCGTGATTGACGACAGATGTTTGTTTGTTTGTTTGTTTACTAGTACTTGTGTCGGAAGGAATATTTACGGGTTCTCACTTAGGCCCCTCACTAAAGAGGAGACCCTGACCCTGAGTAAAATTCCATGAGACACCCACCCCACCATCGGCTGCCGTGTGGACAGACAGCTAAAGATGGGGAGGCGGATAGAAGAGAGAGAAAAAATGATAAACCCCCCCCCATCGAGCCCTAAAATGTAACAACCCTTGCTCGGTCCCCGTCAGGTGCTCAACTGCCGAGAACAGGCACACAAGGGGAGATAGGTGGGGGGTCACCTCTTGAATTGGTGAAGAAAGCGAAGATGGGTTCACCTTTGCCACCATCTACACCTTAGGGAACAGAGGCGACCCCCCCAGCCAGCAGTACGGTATTCCAATTCCCTCACCAACCACTACGCAGCGGGAATAGTAGTAGTTATACACCAGCAGTTACTATACTGCACTATTACTGCTGCTGCTGCTGGCTGAAAGCCAACCAGGTCAAGTTTTGTGTACTCATCAGCTCATTAACATAAATGAAACTCATTAGCATTTACAGCTGTAGCGAGGAATAGCTAAGCAGCCAATCAGATGCCGGTGTGCGTATTACGTCAGTAAGTGCTGGGTAGAAAACAACCAATGAAAAGGCGTTGACCGATATTATTAGCATAATGTCACCAATAACCGACCAATCAGAATACGTTGACCGAATTTTTCGCCATCTCCCTTCCGACCTTTCAAAATCATTGTCACCGAGCACGTGACCGGGTATTTTTTGTTTTGTATATTACCAATTGGTAATAATGAGACTGACAATTATAGATCTGCATAATCAAAAGAATAATAAAAAAGAAGAAGAATAGAAAATACAGAAATTAAAGAATAGTCAAAAGAATGGGTTGCCCGAAGGAAAATAGCTTTGCGTGTAAAGTTGATTATACAATAGAACTATGGCTTTGTTACAGTAAGATTGTGAAATTAGTGATTTTGTGAAGACCCTGAACATTTCAGTAATTTCACGAATTCCCTAGTTTCACAATCAGTGTACTAATGCTTAACAAGCTTGTGATGTTTACTACTTTATTGAGTTTAATCCTCACTGGGTGCCCCACCACTGTGTCCTTGTGCCAAACTAAGCTGTTAAGATATACACTAGATACTGAAGCAGAATATACTTGATATTTACTAAGTTTAGCTTGTTAACCATCACTACACTGATTGTGAAACTAGGGATTTCATGAAATTACTGAAATGTTCAGGGATTACATGAAATCAATAGTTTCACAATCTTACTGTGACAGTCCAAAGCTTGGAAAATTGTCATGCAGGTTACTGAGGTGTGACTGAATCTGGGTGGGCTTGGCTTCTTGAGGGGTTCCCTCCAACATTTAGTGAGATTTGAGGAAAAAGGAAGATTTTCAATAAATAGAAATGCACTATCACTTAATTGGTGAAAAACAATCCCAAAGGCTGAATTATTATCTATGCAATTCATGTATGTACAAATATATCCATGTTATTGTATAACGAGGTGAACTACTATGTATAAAGCTTTTGGGGGTTTGGGTGCGGGGTTCAAATATCTCCCTCCTTCAGCTATGTCTCCGAGTTAATAATAATCTGAGAATTAGAATATTTTGTAAGCCAAAACCTAAATAAACCCCGATTCACCCCAGAATAATACTTGATAATTTCCTTACAGACTGATTTTCCATTTGTAGTATTGACATTAAAGAGATGGTTTTAAATCCGGGGGGGTCGGGGCAACCAGAACCCCCGCTCGGACAAAGCACAATTGAAAGTGTCTTTAAAAATATCTAGATAAAAAAACTCAAATAATCCCAAGTAATTATAAATTAATCTTAAAAAACAAAAATGTATTATTTGGTATTTCATCTAATATAAGTAAATCTTCTGAACTGAACAATAAACCAGGAATTTTTGATGGTTATTAAACCGATCACCGAATATGACCGTGTGTGAAGAGAGTTATTTTAAAATAAGGTTTTTCTGCTCAAAATTTGTGTTGACCTATATATGGGTGATATTCATGTATTTATTTGTGAAATTGATTTTTTCCACCAACCCCTCAAAATTTTGGGCCTGTCCCCTGGAAATTCAATATCAGAATTACATTTTCAGGACAGAAAGGATTCAGAGATGAAATAAAAGAATCTACACTAAGATTTTAAGCAGTGATTTTCATTGTTTTTTCATCAGACCATAAGATCCTAGGGTGCTACAACAAATCACTGATTTACATGGTGTCCATAAAGTCCCTGTGTATTTTGGTTTAAACAGAAAAGAAAATAATGAGGTCTTTTAAAGATTGAATTTTGAATGAGAAGCATTTTTATAAGTTGAAATCAAATGAGAAATTTTTAACATACAACAGGCGCGGATCCAGGGCGGAGGTTCCAAACCCCTCCCTGCTTGGGCAAAACACAATGAAAATCTTTTTTAAATATCAAGATAAAGAAATTTTATAAATAAAAAAAACAAATAATCCTAAGTAATCATAAATTAACCTTAAAAACAAAAAGATTTTGTTTTTCATCTAATATAAGATGTCTTCTGTCTGTGGTAAATTTCTTCAATTTCTTTGAGCTAAAAAGCATATATGACCATGTGTAAGTCGAGTTATTTTAAAATAAGGTTATTTGAGTCCACCTATACATGCGTAATATTCATGTATAAATATTTCTTTTGCATTTGGACCCCCTTACCCCGCTCAAAATCCTGGATCCGCCCGTTATATGAATTATCAAATTTGATGTCCATACAAAAAGTAATTTAATCATTGTGAAATTAAAGCATTCTATCAGTAATAATCAAATGAGTAAAATAAATAAAAACACATGGCCTAGTGGATAAGGTTAAGCGTATCTAGTAACCTGCCTGGCAACCGTGAGTTCAATCCCTGGGTCAGGTATTGCAATAAAGTCATATACTCTGGTTCAGTAGAAGAGGCAGACAAGCAACATTGCAAGGACGAGTTAACTAGGAAAGAATTAACTGATCATGGACAGTGGAATCAGAACAATCTAACCCTGTTGATTGAATAGAGGATTCAAGTCGAAATTCCCAGAGAGTTACCAACTACGACAGACAACCAAAGAAGGCTGGAGGGCACAACGGCTAGAACGTTGTGACTATAACAACCAAGACATCTGAGAAGGTAAAGATCTACAAGGCTTGAACTAAAAATTCATAGCTTAAAGGTTGTAACTGACCTGAAGGACAAGTC
>VCCN01000512.1:612519-626877 GCA_006491835.1 Architeuthis dux
TTTTTTCAATTTTATGGGTCAAAATCAAGGGGAATTTTTTTTTTTCACTTTTAGGGTTGACCCCTTGATTTTGGGAAAATGTGAAAATGTTTTTTTTCACTTTTAAGGGGGTCAAAATCAGGGGGGAAATATTTTTTCACTTTTAGAGGTCAAAATCGGGATGGGGGAACTTTTTTTCCTCTTTTGGAATCAAAATCGAGGGGGAATTTATTTTTCACTTTTGGGGTCAATGCAAGTGGGGAACTTTTTCCGGGTAATGCCAGTAGATTATAAATATATATAAATATTTTTTTGGTCTTAATTTGTTTCTGTTTAGTTACTGTTAGATTATGTCTAAAGACTAATAGTCTTAGTACTATTGCTTTTATAACGAGGAGATGCCACAAAAAATTTCATCATGTCATAAGGGGTCACGAATGGAAAAAGTTTGATAAAGGGGCCCTAAAAAGTTTGATAAAGGGGCCCTAAATTTAAAATAAAAAAAAACCAAAAAAAAAACCACATAAATCTTAGAACATTAGAATTTATTTACTTGTATAGTAAAGTAATTACGACACATATGTCTGACATTTCAGTAATAATATTAGTTCATTTTGGTTTTTGCGCACCAGTTATGACTTCAGTTTCAAATAGCTTTGTATTTACGTGTCGTATATGTATCACACAGATACCACAAACCCATTTATTACTGTGTTAGAATAATAACTCCAATTAAGTGGTGATAATTGGGTAAAATAGCTAACCTTAAACGCCCAGACGTTCATAAGAGTTGAAGGCAGTATAGTACCATTGCAATGGAGCAAGTGCACTTAGTGCGTGGCCCGTAGCATATGATACATTTGCTACATAGTTAATCCGGCACTGCATGAACCTACTAAGGCAGCAGTTCCCAAACCCATTGTTGCAATCTGAGGGTTGCAGGATGGTTTGAAAAAGTTTTTATAGAAATTTTAAAATAAAAAAGAAAGAAAAAATTGTTAAATGTAAAAAATAGGGCAAATATATTTACATAATTATTAGTTTTTGAATATAAAGCGTCATTGAGACATTGGAACAGGGAAATAGTAGTGAATAATAAAGCTTTAATAAAGCTTTGATAAATGTATGAAAAACTCCTGACATATTGTACTTGGTTAGTAAATCAAAAGTAAAATTCAGTGAAAAAAAAAAAAAAAAAAAAAAAAAAAAAAGAGAAAAGAATTAAAAAAAGACCCCCCACCCTTCAAAATCCGGGATCCGCCCCTGGCGCCTTATGACAGAAAATATTTTGAAAACAAACATCAAGTTAGATTTGAACTGAGGTTTTTAAAAGTGAATAGAAAAAGATTTTAGAGAGAGAAACATGACACTAAAACAATTACAAGAAACACAGTAAGGAAAACGTCCATCTCTTAAGAGACAACTCCCAATGGAGTATATACGCAGTGACGAAAACCTGTTTTCTGTTGCATTCGTCAGTTTAGTGATTCTTGCAAGTTTCAAGTCTGGTCGAGACCAGGACTTTATTCTTAAAAGTTTTCATGACCACCCCCTTGGCAGATTGCAAGTCCACTGAAGGGATACCTCCACCCTAATCACACAGCTTAGAGTGTACTCAATTAGCTGCTGATTGCACAAGGAAATTTGTCCTAATGAAGAGTTTTCCATACTCTTCGCTCATACCAGGAATTGAACCCAGGACCTTCTGCTTGTGGGGCAGACGTGCTAACCATTTGAGGATCTGAGTGGTCTATTTTCAAATTTACATCTAGATTATTTAAAATCTAGGAAATATATTACATATTATTAATAAACTAGTATATACCCTACTTTTATTAAATTTGAATAGTTTTTACCTTCATCCTAATTTTAGTTGCTTTTATACAACTTATTAATTCGGTCCACTATTTCTATGGCAACGAATAACAGCACAATCGGAAATAAAGAGTAAGTCTTCGGTGAGAATCAAACTCCCACCCTCATTGCCAGAGGGAGACTAGTTTATGCCTAACTGCTTTTACCAATCGTCCACAAAGACTTCATGGATTAGCAGAAGCTGATTTACACTTATAAACTCACTCTCTACAACTGATTGTGCCATATTAATGTTGTTTTACATATGAGACCTAGTAGTCTTTTTAAAATTTTTTATAAATCAATCTTTATTATTATTGGATGAAGTAGTTCAATACACTACTTTTATTACATTTGACTAGTTTTTACCTTCATCCTAATTTTAGTTGCTTTTATACAACTATTAACTCGGGCCACTATTTCTATGGCAACAAATAACAGCGCAATAACGGCAATAAGGAGCCAAAGGCGATTTTATTAGGTATTTTTTTTATCAATTCAATTATCCTAATTTAAAGTTTTTTTGAAAGTCTCAACTTAAGAAAAGTCACTACTGATATCATGCGATATGAAAAAAGGCATAGAAGGAAACTTATTTTATTAAAAATATAACTTATTTATTTCATTACAAAATAAAGTTGTTTGACAAATCTGGCCTTTTTAAAAAGCATTTGGCCCTATTTCAATTTTGAGACATTTTTTTACTTTTTTTGGTGAGGGTATTTGCATTTGGCCATTTTTGTGAGTTTTTGGCTAGAAACGTCACCAAGAATCTATCAATTGCTTCCCCTTTCCAATTGATAGCTCACTGTAGGCTTACAAGAAAAGAAGCCAAAAGTTAAGAGAAAGGGTCTATTTTGGCATTCTGTTGACTCAGTTTGCCTTGATTGGTATTCTTCGTTGCTATGGAAACAGCATATCTCATTTGTTATTATCCAACCTTTAATTCTTTTATCTGCTGTACAATATATTTCATGTGGACCAATCAATTATCAATTGTAGGATATCTCAGCTAGCGGACACAACAGACAACCAAACATCATACAACCCTATTCATTTATATATTTGGCTTTTATATGATAAGATTAAATGTGAATTCAATCCTCAACATATAAATAAAAATATTACTTATTTTATTAAAAATCATCTAAATAGCAATTTCTGACATCTAAAAACATCTAGATTTAGATAATAAACATCTAAATTTCACCAACCGCAGGTAAGAAAAACTAGGTGGCTATTCCTCAGATAGTGAGGTCCTACTTTATAACCTCCAACTGAAAGGCTCAAATGTAGACATTTGTGAATAACCAATTAAATATGCAATATTTGATTAATAAGAGACTGTATTTTGCATGATTTACAAATGGTATTAAGAGGAGGAGGAGGAGGAGGACTAGTACTCATTGTAACATATCCAATCCCCATAGATGTCCATTTCGAACTTCAGTAAACGGCCCTCTAGTCATAATACCAGTGCATTGGAATCAAGGCTCCAGACTAACTTTTTTCACTATCGTCCCAGAAGTGCCCCGAAGGAAATGTATAATAATAATTTTAATTGTCAAAATGTTGTTTCTTTACTTTATTATTATCATCTATAGTTGTTAGTAGCATAAAATGATGAGGAAATAAATAATTGTCAAACTCCAGTCCAAACCTGGAGTTAACTTTGTTTTTCTACTGTAACAAATTAAAAAAATTTTTAAAAGATATTTTCCCTGGACGTCTCTGGGATGGAAATAATTTTAAAAAAATAAAAAATAAAAAAATAAAATCACTTCCATCCTGGGGAAGATATTTGTTCGCCCCAAACACATTTTTACCATCTCCGGGACGGGGTTAATTTCGAGCTCTAATTGGAATATTTGCATTAGAGCTTTACTGAAAGTTTAACATTTATTAAAAAATGAAAAAAAAAAAAAAAAAAAAAAAAAAAAAAAAAAAATTAAAAATTACTTTTGAGCAAGAATCAAAATCCTCAGTTTAAAAAAAAAAATCTGTTAAGATTCGTTTTTGGAACCTTGCAATTCAAGTAAAAGAAATAAAAAATCTCTTTCAATTTCAATCCATTAGACCCTATAAATTTGTTAGTTTATATAAAAAATATTTTAAAGCTGGGGGGTTTCTATTTACAATGTAACTATAATGATGAAGTGTGAACTTACTTTCCGACATTTTCACACAGATTTACCGACAACACTTTACTGAGATGTACAATTTATTGAGATATACGTACAAATTACCGAGAAGGTCAAAATGAAATAAAACAAAATAAATTTCACAAACAAACATTTGTTTTTTTATATACGCTAAAAAAAACGTTAGAAATAGATAAAATTTATGGGGTATCTTTGCAGTTTAAACAGCTGATTTTTCACGTCGTAGTTCAGTGTTATTTCTATTTAAATGTTTTGAATTTAATTTTAGATATTTATATTTACTTTTTTGATGCTGAAGTATTGTAAATAATTATTTAATTTTAGACTATTATTTACTATCATCTTAATTTTTTAGTTACTTTTTTTTTTTTTTTTAAAAATCAGAAATCTTTGTGTGTAAAACTCAATATGAAACAAATAAAAAGAATCAAATGAATTGAGGTGGGTTATATCACATTGAAAAAAAAATGTTTTTTTCCCAAATTTTCAAATGGAAACTGGATTAAAATTTTTTTTGTCCTTTAAGTACCGAAAAAGGTTATTAAAATCCAATGAATATTCGATTTCTTGTAAAATTTTAAAATCTATGTGTTTTCCTCATGAAAGCTTCGGAAATGTTTCAAATTCAAATTATTATATGTAATTTTTTGTTTACCCTGCTACAGCTTTTTGCTCTATCTGTTTTCAAAATATTCCCCGTTCTATAAGGTGTATACAATGTTTTTTTTCCTAAAGTGTCAATTTCCAGTAAGTATGTCAACGAAGTCCATGAGTCTGCTAGGTATATGTTTATTTAAAAAAACCCTCAAATATTCAATTTTATTTTCAAAAGAATAAAAGCGTTTGACAATTCACTTTAATTTTTAGATTAAAAAATTTTCCATTCATTTTTTTTACGAATGGAATAAATATTTCTTACAATAAAAATAATTCTTATACAAGTTTTAACTTTTTTCTTTGGAAATACTTAAATAGCTGAAAATGGCATGGGCCCTCCGCCGAACAATTGCCAAATCTTTTAATATATTTTCGTTCA
This sequence comes from Architeuthis dux, assembly GCA_006491835.1. Classification (NCBI taxonomy): domain Eukaryota; kingdom Metazoa; phylum Mollusca; class Cephalopoda; order Oegopsida; family Architeuthidae; genus Architeuthis; species Architeuthis dux. The sequence continues at coordinate 617,551 of VCCN01000512.1, forward strand.
AGTTAATTCTTAACCTTTTTGTATTTTTAAAGATCTCGCTAAACGTTAATAACTTGTTGTTGGTAAATCTTCCGCGACCCGAGATATGGCCCACACGAGTTATCCTCTCTTTCTTCCTGTTACGTTGTTTAATGCAAATGTGTTGGGGTTGCTCAACCACAACAAATTTTAAATTTTTAAAAGAATTGAGATTTTAAAATTTTCTCCTGTTTATTTTTGCACCATTTTCCAGCCGAAGGGAGATAATTCATAACGAGAAGAATAAGACGATTATTCATGTAAGCAGTATCTCTGTGAAAATGTCAGAAAGCAAGTTCCCACTTCATCATTATAGTTACATTGTAAATAGAACAATGTAAAAAGAAGTGGTTCAACCGAAAATCGACCATTATAAAATAATATAATAGATTTTCTTTTACAACTGCGAGGTTCAAAAACACAAATCTTAAACAAAATCTCAGAATTTAAAAGTGAACTCACTCGGTCTCCTTTGAAAACTGTCCAATCTTTAATAGGTTCGACCCAAACCTTCCGTTTTTTCTTCAGTTCTGATGGTAAATTGGCTCTCTTGGCAGCCTCTGTCCAGGGACGATCTTCTGTATACAACCATGGCCTTTTGTCAAAGTCAATACGTTTCCAGCCTAAAACATTTTTATAAACTGATTTCCCCTTTGCAGTGTCAATCTCATTTTGTACGTATCTCTTGAAGTAGCCAAACACACTTCGGGTGAGTCGCATGATGAAAATTTAGTCTGAAATTCAAATAAATAAATTGTTAACTATCAGGTAAATATGGTTACAGGTGTCCCCCATTATAATGCAGGTGTTGGGGTCCAAGAAAGTCATCCAAGTTATAACTGAGCTGCGATGACTGCCAGGTGGGTATACATAGGCATATGGGAACTTCAAAGTTTACAGTTTTTCCCGAATTTGGGGTTTCAGTTGCCCCCAGCTTGTAGTCAACATTTCAGCTGTTGTACTAGAGGACACATGGCCTAGTGGATAAAAGTGTTGGTCACAAGATATCCCCTGGCATGGACAGCAGAATGAGAACAATCTACCCACGTTGATTGAATAAAGGGTTTGGTTTGAAATTCCCAGAAGGTTACTGACTACAGCAGACACCTGAAGAAGGTCAGAAGATATAACGGCTGGAACGTTGTGACGATAGCAACCAAGATGCGGACACTAGTCCAAGTAAATCATTGTATAATATTGATTTTTATATATTTTGAATAGTGCAGGCTGAATTGTCACAAAATTCAGACCGGCTCAATTTTTTTGATAGAAGCAAAACCTATGCATTTTTGGCAATCTTAGTTACATACTTTCAAAAAACATTTGTGCAATTTTTACCCCCAGATTTGGACAGACGATTTTATGAAATGTTATCTTATTCCGATTCCGATTTTGGATAAACTATGCAGGGGTGGGGATAGGTGGTGTGGTTCCTGAGTTACGGTGTCACATTCAGAATCACTGGCAGACGATTTAGCAGGAAAATGCAATTTGGGCTCTGATTTTGAATGAGCTCTCCTGTAATAACAACAGAAAATCGTGAATGTCATACAGCAGATTTGGAATCAGCACCCTTGAATTATCTTATTTCAACTGAATGACAAATTCTACTCTAAAATCACTTGACCTGCTCAGTTTATCTCAAGTCGGAATTGGATTAAGATAACATTTCATAAAATCGTCTGTCCAAATCTGGGGGGAAAAACGTTTTTTGAAAGTATGTAACTCTATTTTGTGCTTATCAATCCATAAGACCGTCATTACCTCAGGAAATTTGTCAGTTTTGAAAAAGTTAATTTTTAAAGGTTTTAGGAGGTGTTTTCTATTTACAATGTCACTATAATGTCAACTGGAACCTTACTTTACGCCATTTGTACAAAACTACAGCTTCAAGTATTCGGTTACTGCCTTTGTGAAAGTTGTAGAATTTTTGTGCTTTCACACACTCCCAGGACACCCTTGGGCAGGCTTGCATTCTGAACCTGACGATAATGCATACAAACCGTACGAATGGCAGAATATATGGGTCCAGTTTAGCAGTTAGATTGTAAATAGAATCTAACCTAAAAACCTTTAAAAAAAGTCAATTGAAAGCACCAAAAATTCTTTAGTCTATTCTGAAATTAAATACTGGTGATACCTTTCTCCTTCACTCAAAGTGTCTTCGGCTTTTACTGGTAAAACGAATCTCAACCAATATTTGAATTTTAATTCACAAATTTAATTTTAGGCACAAACATTCCTTGGAAAAAAAGTGGGAGGATATTTGAATTATTTGTATAAATTAAAATTAAACTGATTTAGAAAAGAATTGTCGATGATTTGGTCCCGGGTGGTCAAGATTCGGTTTAGTTTACCTCTCCGTTTTTGTAGAAAAAAATGTTTTTCTTTGTTAATTCCATGTCCTTTCAATCAGTAAGACCTTCGTTTCTTCCGGAAATTTGTCAGTTTTGAGAAAAATTATTTTTTTCAAGGTTTTAGGGAGAGTGTTCTATTTACAATGCAACTATAATCCTAAACTGGGTACTTAATATCTGTCCGTCGTACGGAACTGAGGTTGTGAATTTTTCTCTCATTGCCAGTTTTTTGTTACCTCGTTTGTTTCTTTTGATGTGTTTGTTTTTACAAAGGGATCTCCGTTGTGACCTTCATTTGTTTCTGGAAATCATTATTGGTGGAGAAGAAAGCAAAGAAATAAAAACTAAACCGAATCTTGACCTTTTTTGTTTTCATTCATGATTTTGTGGAAGTTTTTTTGGGTTAAGAATAAGATTTGATTTGATTAAGTGGAAAAAAAACAACGGAAGTTTACGAACTGCATACTTCGAGGCCTTACTTCCGTGACCATGGCGGAAAGTGCGGGCCCAGTTTAGCATTACTATTACATGTAATAGTTTACATTGTAAATAAAAAACATATAAAAAATCATTTTCAGAGGATTATGGATTGAAAGCACCAAAAATTACGATCAAAATAATTTCTTTATATTTTTTTATCGAATAATAGGCCTTGTCGACTGAATCAGATCTTTAACCATTTTTAAAAATAATTAAACATCCTAATATATATATATATATATATATAATGAAATATTCAGTTTTGAAACAACAACAGACTCACGAACTTAACTTGTTACTCACTGATTAAACAAGGAAAACAATTTTAGCAACTGACAATGAATGGTAATAATTAATTTCAAAACTTTGTTCAATCGTAACAAAACGAATTTACAAACCTTTCGATGGAATAAAAAGAAAAAAGAAACTTTTTATGAAGGAGAACAATTGAATTAATTGTCCATATTAACTTGTGATATACGACCGACAACCTCTCAGAGTCCTTCAACTTGGACACGGTGTTGCCAACTTTACTTTCAGATTTACATCTAGAATTCACTCAAAATAAATCTAGAAATATCGACATTCTCCAGATATCTAAAATCGAGGAAATACATTAAATATGACTTTAATAATCAACATTTACTTAATAAAAAATAAAAATTATTTAAAAAAAAAATATCCCTTATCTTATTACTATGAATTAAGTAAAAAATATTGCTTATTTTATTAAAAATCATCTAAATAGCAATTTGTGACATCTAGATGCAACCAAAAACATCTAGATTTAGATGAAAAATATCTAAATTAGTTACACTGCATGGACGAATAAGAGTTGATAGCAAATTCCGAAAGAGTAATAAAAAATTGGGCGAAACGTAATCAACGAAACGAAACAATGTAGGGATTATACTATATTATAAGGCAAATTATAAGTAATGAACTTAGAAAAAAAGCACTAGTAAACTAACCGTAAAAGTCAAATTATTACTCATTTAGCAGTAGGAAAAATCCAGAAAAAATTAATATTGAAATCTGATGGAGGTGCCGCGGGGTCTTAGCGGCACTGAAAAATGTGAAAACAGAATCGGCCAACCGGTAATTTTCCCATTTTACGCACATAAAATAGTTCTTCGTGAAGAAACTTTCAATCCATTTTTAGTTTAGAAAAAAAGTTTTTAAGGTTTTAGGAGGGTGTTTCTATTTACAATGTAACTATAATGCCTTGCAAGGGGGCAGATCCAGCTTAGCCTGTTTAGTTGACCCTGACTGTCTTCCAAAATTGTTATTTTTAGGGGCGGAGGGCCCCTAAAAATAAAGATTTCTGCTCCCCCAGAAAATTTGAAAATTATGTATCCAAGATTGGATAAAATTGCGTTTCAGGGCATATCAGCTACTGAAATTAAGATAAATAAAAATTTTCGGAAAGATTCTGAGGGTCTTCTGGAAGACTCTGGAAGACCCCCTGGATCCGTCCTTGATGCAAAACTGGGCACTTGTTTTCCGCCACTTTTACGGAAGAAGTGCTGACGGGAGTACGGCTTACATGAATTATCTTCCCTTTGATCCGATTTTATTTTGTATGAATTCTCTTATTTATTTTTGATTTTTTGAACATCATGTGGCTTTTGGGGCGCAGCTTTTCAGAAATGGCATTTTTTTTACGACAGATATTTTTGAAAATGGCTAAAAGATTTTAATTTCCAGCTAACTTTATTGCTAAAAATGTTTTATATACTCATTTAAAATCTATTTATCAAATAAAATACCTAAGACTCCAGAACAAATTATTAATTAAAATAAAACGTTTACTTTTATTAAACTTAGTAAATATTTTTTTTAATTGGCCAGATTTTCAGATATCGTAGATCTTTATAAGATAAATTGATGAAAATAAATCTACCAGATCTAACCGAAAAATGGTCAATTTGGCAACACTGGGTTGTCTATAACAGAACAAGTGACTTTTCGATCGGATTCTATTTTTTTGTCGTATTCTATGGCTCACCAACCCCTCGTCCAGATTTAATAAAGTTTGTTTTTTTGGGGAATCTTTTTACCTATAAAGTATATATTATATTTTATCTACAAGTGTCTACACCAGTGCACGGTTGCGTCATTTGGTGATATATACTTTTGCAACAACAGAAAAAAACAACTTTATTTCCATACAAACCTTCAACGTTTCACACCCTCGCCCACTCGGTGTTAAAAACGGCACCCAAATAAAATTGTCGGATTCTCACCTCCAAACATTCGTACCATATTATGACCTAACATAGATCTCTCAGTTGAGAACCTTTTTCGAGCAGACTTTGGGAAAATATCCCCAAAATAGGCTCCACAGGATTCCCGCCTAAAGCTACCAAGATAGGATCGGACGTAAATCATCCAAGTTATCAACACTAGGCGCCGGTATTTTCTGACCAATCAGAGAAGAGCATTTCGCGATATAAGCAAATGCTTTCACACAATCTTCAGAACAGCCTGGACTTTTTATCTCCTGACTCCCCGTCGGAGAGACCACTGTTTCTCTCTCTCTCTCTCTCTCACACACACACACACACTACTACGGCCGCTAAAAATCATACACCAACACACAGAGGCAAGTACTCCAAACACCACTAATTTCTGAACTTTTCTGATTTTTAGGAACCTTTTACAAACTTTAACTCTCCTCCCTTTTGTATATTTCGTGTATAATAAATATACATTATTATATATTTTTGCGTTTTTCATATTTTCATTCATTGCTTGTATTTTTTAAAATCTATTCGTCCGTAGGCCAATTTCAACATTTCTTTCTTTCCTTTACCAAGTTCCTTTGTCACAGCATCGTGTATACCTTTTTCCTTTCCTTTCCTTCACCACTGACCAACCATGTCATCTCACTGTCATCTCACTGACTACTGTCTCTACGTGACTTACATACACACTATTACAAGTGAGCGACACACGTTTCACCCCATAGGGACATAGGCTTACTTACAACCCCTTACCGACGAATAGGCATATTGCTCATCCCGACCTACCATCAGGCCATAACTTTAATTGTAGCTAGGAAACATATATACGACCATTTATCCTCATCGAGTCGGATAAATAATTTCTCTCCTCAACAAATATATACACTTCCCCGCTACAAAATAAATAAAAACATCTTTATTTCCATACAAACCTTCAACATTTCACACACTCGCCCACTCGATGTTAAAGACGGCACACACATAAAATAAATAAAAACAACTTTATTTCCATACAATCTTTCAACATTCGCACACTCGATGTTAAAAACGGCGCACGAATAAAAACAATTTAACAATTTAATTTATTTTAAACAATAACACTGTTTAACGACTTAACCGTCAAAGTTGGATCGCATCATAAAGACTGATTTGACCGATCACCGCTAAAGGAGCTAACATTTCTTTTACTTTCATACTAAGGCCATCACAGCAGTCGTTGCTTGAGTTTTAGTAAAAGACGATTATTTTATTATTTATTTCTACTTAGATGAAGTATTGTAAACCACTTTTATTAATTTTTGACTACATTACATTCATCTTAATTTTTAGTTTTTTTATCACAATTTATTTAACTAGGGCTGGCACGACAGTGTAACATGGTTTATAATAAACGAATAATAAAATAATAGCTTTTTTTATATTAAACCCAATTTTAAATGTAATTTAAAAAAAACAACTAAATGTTAAGATTGTGGCGATAGTGTTGCCTGCAATGGTCCAGCGGAGACCATTATGCTTATCCTGATAGAACAGGACATGCTCTTCATAACTGGATTTTGTACAGGACTACCACGTGTTTTGTTGCAGTGAATAAAACATCTTATCTTTTATCATTACCTTATACTCTTGTTGTTGGTGATTCACGTCTACATAACACGACATGGTGTCAAAGTGGCTCCAGTGAGTATGACGTGATATTTCTACATTGTTCGGGACAAATTTGAGAAAGAAAACAAAACAACGTGTCGTCGTCGAATTTGAGCGGGCTTTTCAAAAATGGCTTCTCCCCAGGGCGAACTTCTTGAGGGTGGCTTTGTTTTTCCTCAACAGCCATCTTTCAATTTCCAACCACCAGAAGCAAATAAACCTTTTTATGCTGTTTTTTTTTCTATCAATCAAGTTGCACAAGGAAAAGCAAAGCTGAAAATAAGACCATAGATGCGCTAGTTCTTTTCGTGTGTGAAGATCTAGCAAGGGCAGTGTTGCCAACTTTATTTTCAAGTTTACATCTAAAATTGAGTCAAAAAACATCTTAAATTTATAAATATATATCTCCAGATATACATCTAAAATGTAGGAAGTATATTACATATTATTAATAAACATTTATTTATTAAAATACTGCTTAATTTATTAAAAATATTATTTATTTTATTACTCCAAATTAAATAAAATATTACTTATTTGATTAAAATCATCTAAATAGCAATTTCTGACATCTAGACGCAAATAAAAACATCTAGATTTAGATGAAAAACATGTAAATTGGCATCACTGAGCAAGGGATGTAACTCGCATTTCTAAATTGGCAACACTGAGCAAGGAACGTAACTCGTATGTCTAAATTGGCAAAACTGAGCAAGGGACGTACCTCGTATGTCTAAATTGGCAACACTGAGCAAGGGACGTAACTCGTATGTCTAAATTGGCAACACTGAGCAAGGGATGTAACCCGTATGTCTAAATTGGCAACACTGAGCAAGGGACGTAACTCGTATTTCTAAATTGGCAAAACTGAGCAAGGGACGTAACACATTTCGCTATGTCAGTCAGTGACGGCGATCGCTGCTATAGATCCAAATCTAAAACTTATAAGTGAAAGGGAGATAACTCTGATTTATTCATGACTAGCAACACAATTTTATGGGTTTTTAACACTTAGTGAAGAACGGGTCTAGTTGTATACAAGGCAAGTTGATACACTGTCATTAATTTAAACACGTGATGACAGATGGCGCTCAGGTTCTCATCGTGCACAGGTGTCAACATCGACCATATTGTGAGAGGATGGGAGCCACGTCGGACAACTCTCTCCAAAACTGAACGATTTGGGACACCTTGAGTAAATATTCCGGCCTCTACGAAAATTCTAATAGACCTTATAGAGACCATAGCTCAATAAAACGCTGTCTTTATGCTTTATTTGTGTGTAGACTTCGTTTTCCGAGAATTCGATTTTATGGCCTAAATTAATTCGGGAAATAAAATGGTCGGAATGGGGCTAGTATTTCACCTTAGGTCGGGGCTAGTTGGTACACCTTGTAACAACTTTCTTCTTTCACACAAGTTTTGATATTTCAGGTAGTTTACACGCATTATCCCCTCCTCCTACCACGTTAGTTTTGTATTAGTAACAACTTACCCCAAGCCACGTAATAACATACCCCACATATGGGGCAAGATGTATACGGTTATCAGTGGCGTTTCTAGTTCTTAGAAGGCGGGGGGCACTTGGGGGCCGAGATTGGAGGCAAAACTCGAAATCTTCATTTTTATACTTCACCACGTTGATATACACAACTTATATGAATGATTTTTAAAAATACAAGTATAATACTTTACTAAATTGAATAAAATACTACTAAGTCAAACAATTTTCATATAGTTGGGCGCTAATTCACTTTCGCAACACCAAGCTGTCAGACGACAATCATATATCAGCTACACCCCTACATTAAAGCGTATGAAAGTGTGTGTGTGGGTGTGGAGGCAACCTAGGGGCCAGCCATAATTCGGGAGGGGGGCATGCCCACCTCTGCCCCCCGTAGAATCACCACTGACAGTTATCTTGAACGATAATTTCTGTTATATCTCGAGAATGAAGCAATGAATACTTTTTCTGTTAACTCACAGCAGAAATTTCTTTAAGTTACCTTTTGTAGCTTTTCATAGGGAGGCAACATTAGTAAAATCGTAACAACTAGCCCCGCGCTCCCCATCTTTTTTGTTTTTCAAATGCGTCATGTTATGTATTGATACTTTATGATAGACAATAGTGGTTAAGATTTTTCTTTAAAAACCTAATAATTAAATATGGCCCAAAATTTATCGTCATTTCACAATGAGAAAAACTCAGAGATATTTTTGAATTAGTAAAAATGTTGGCAGTAATGAAGACTGGAGTTCAACATTGATGAGAGATATTCAAAATCTAGAAAGAAAGATCAAGGGGCGTGCAACACACTCTGTTCCTGAAATCTCATCTCTAATCTACGAAGAAAGACTTCAACATCTTAATTTAGCCACACTACAACGGACCGGCCACTTCGCACTGATCTCTTATTTGTCGTCTTCAAACTGCCCCATAGCATGATAAGTCTTGGCACTAAAAACTACGGATCAATCTGTAAATGTAACATATCCATGCTAACACCCTCTTCTCTTAGTCATAACACATGAGGTCTGACAGGGAAATTCCCCATCTAGACACCAGCCTCGACCGGATG
>VCCN01000517.1:95185-110811 GCA_006491835.1 Architeuthis dux
GAAATCAATATGGTCTTGAGATTGGATTGCACGCGCCGCACCTTCTCCGTTTCTTTTGTGAATTTGGCGTTTTCCATTGGCTTGATGTTTCTGGGGTCAGAACTCTACCACCAAGACTCATACCCGGTCACAACTTTGGAAAGATACTATGCGTATTTCGAACTCCTTCCCTCAGATCGTGGAACACATTCATACGTTAATTGTTTTCAAATCTTATGTTAACATTTAGTGGAAGACAAACCAGTCACCCCAGTTATTTCATCAATGGTCCGAAAACGATCTTTATTGATTGCAAGGCGATATGTTCCTATATTATCGTCATTTCGTTCTGTTGAAGGTCGAGCAGATCATGGTTTGTCTTCAAGTGACATTTCATCATACTATGAAATGCGAATACAACTAAACTGTGTTTTGTATCTAAAGATCCTTCCTTAAACGTTTCTCGAAGCATTACAATGGCTGCAGCATCAGTTCTCTTCAACAGAAAACAAAACCGAACGTACACATCTCTTCACACAAATCATCAAACATGCTTGTAAACACCAGATAAAAAAGCCACAGGAAATAAATCAGCGAGGAACAAATCCTACGTTTCATTCCGGTTCATAATAGTGTCGACATGTGGCACCCAGCGGTGCAATAAGCAAGTACCTACTGTTAGCCCACAACATTCCGCCTTTTTAGAGGGTTACCAACTCTACAGGTTGTTATGAACCAATACGTTTTGAGCCTTCTTCAGTTGGAAACAGAGGTATATTAATATAATTATGCAGATGTGTGACGCATACTTATAACCACTTGCCGGGATATGGGACGCGAATTCAAGTCGACTTCACACTATGTTAACGGTTGAAGGGTATTCGAAATCGTAACCTATTGAAAAAGGGAAATACAATGATGAAGACTAGCCTAACATTTACCTGATTCAAATCTATTCAGGGTTCAACCTTTCGATATTCGTTTGGCCTCACTCAAGATTTTACTTAATCCAAATACATTCGATTTAGACCAGGCTCCCTACATTATTAAGGCTGTCTGCTTCTCATGGCTTTCATCCTCTCTCAACCACTCATTCAATCAACTCACGCATTTTAATATATTCAAGCCTATGGATAAAAAAGTAACAATAATTCATACAATAATAACATTCAAAATAGTATTAAAATGTTTCATCTCATACTTTGAAATGCATATAATTCAGACAGATAGCAATGTAACTGTATATTTCTGCCACGCTTAGCTTAGGTGTCCGTGGCTGAAATGGTTCAGGATTTGTCCATGAAAAACCTCCGTGATTCGGATACGAAGTCAAGTCGTGTCAAAAACTACTTATTTTCATCTCTAATTCAGAGTACTCACTTTAATGATTGGAAGGTAAATACCTTCCAACCATTGACGGTTTTGACAAAGAAAGTTGTGTCGGAGAGCAAGAAAAACATTAAGTAAGTCTAGGCAAAAATGTTACCGATTCAAATATATTCAGGATCTGATCTTTCGATTTCCGAAGCAATTAATCTTAAAGTCAGTATTCATTTGGCCTCTCACCAGACTTTACTTAATCAAAATACATTCGATTTAGACCAGGCTTCCTGCATTATTACGTCTGTCTGCTTCTCATGACTTTTACCGTCTCTCAACTACTGAATTCAATCAAGTCACGTATTTGAATAGAGTAACAAAAACGACCAGCGTATGTATAAGAAGAAGCAATAAAGGGCCACGCCTAATTCTCAGAAACTATTTAGTCCCTCTCCAATTACCATTTTTCTCTCTCTTTATTTGTTTTGTAGTAGATGGTTGGGTATGAAAGTGCCGGACCTGTTTCAATATGGTTAGTTGAGGAAACGCGAGGAAATTATATTTAGCAGTTCCAAAACTGATTTCTCAGAAATATTGAAGCTGATTGAATTGGTTTTAACTCGGGTCTTTAACGCGGTAGAAAAAGGTGTGCCCCCGCTCCATCTATCTATGTATATATCGTATTATCTATCTCACCTGTTCATATCTAGCAGTTCCAAAGTTATTTCCTGAACCAATATATCCAACCTGATTGAATATTTCTATTCACGCCTTTGATGTAATAGGTAGGTGCATGTAAGGGAACAGAGAATGGACTAATCCAGCCGTGTTCAAACTAGGGGTATTACACAATGAGTGCTAAATGTATTCGATACATTTCAAAATGTTCATTTTAACATCGTTATATATAATCAAGGTTGATAGAAAAATACAAAATTTATTCAAACAAGTTTGAACATTGAAAGTCCAAATTCTGTCAGTTCTGATTATGTATAAGGATGTTAGAATGAATATCATGGAATGTATCGGATACATTTTGCACTCACTCTATGTATAATGTAAATTCATTGTTAATGATCTCACTATAATAATGCATTGGAAATCATGAAGAGAGGGATTGTCAGTGGTCAGGAATTAAACAAGTGATACTTTCAGAAAGCAGCTATTTTACATTCGTTCCTGTTTCTTTGTAGCCAACATTTTGGAAATTGAATTACTTTCTCTTTACATATCTAATTTCCTATCTTTCCTCTTTTCTTTTCCGTTTTTTTTTAATTCTGGTAATATGACGCTGTACTGTCACGTGTAATTGGCCCGAAGAAGCTATCTGATTGGACCATCCCATTTCGGCCACAGCGAATATAACAACACAGCTTTAAACATGAAAAGTAAAAGCACAGAAATGTGACGCGAAAGAGCCTAATGAAGTGGATTGTTAACATAATAACGTCGCTCGCTCTCTCTCTCCTTGTGCCTCTATATCTATCATGGCCTGTTCATGTCTAGTTATCTATTCATCAATCTAGCTTGGTCTGTTCACATCTATTTCTTTATCTACCAATCTATTCATAGCTATCTATCTATATTAATCTGTTCATATCTATCTACCTATGTTAGTCAGTGCATATGTATATATGCATCTACCTATCTATATATCGTAATCCTTTCATATATATCTATCTATCTATCTATATATCTATATATCTTAATCTGATCATATCAAATATATTCATGTTTTTCTTTTTCTCTTATCGTTCATCCCTCTCTTCTCTTTTTTCTGTATTTTCTCATTCTTCATGTCTTTCTATATTCTTCTCTGTGTTTCTTCCTTTCCCTACTCTTTATTCCACTCCTCTTCTTTTGTATTTCTCTTTATCCGCCCCCTTTCTCCCTTCCTTTCTCTAAGATGGGACTGCCCAGGCAACCATAACTTAATTTGATGTCTTGCAGTATTTTCCTCCTTAATATGTCATAGAAGACAATATTTTCCGGTATTTTTTAGATCGCCACACGTATGTCCATTCATTCTGTAAGCAAGTTGGTGCCTTGTGCCAGTATAAAGAAAGATAAGTAAATGAACATTACTTATGTGGATCATCACCTAGGAACAACAAGTACAGTAAACAGCTTCAGAATTAGCAAAGTTTAAAAAAACAAATATTACTTAGATGGTTGACGGCTTAGGAACACTAGTGCACAATGATGCGTCCGTGTGGCGCACCGATGCACACAAAATATGCAAGTTGCGAAACACATTAGAAACACGTCAATCTTTCTTTTTAATAAGGGATTACCGTTTTAATCATTCGAAAAGTCAACAAGCGTTTGAAGTAGTGTCTGTATGCCAGTGATAGAGAGATAATGGGGGGGGGGGTTAATAGAAGTTGATTCCCAAATGATTTGACTGTCACCCTCCTTTGCTTCCCAAACTCGACTGTTGCTGCTAGTAGTACAATAATACTGTCGTGTTGTATATTGTCTCTCTCTCTCTCTCTCTCTCTCTCTCTCTCTCTCTCTATTCCTTCCATGTTAATGAAATAATTTATTTCCGTGTTCTTCGTTATGACTATACGTTTCCTGGGTAACTTGACTCTTTAGATGGATAGCAAAAACTATCCCGCTTCCAAAGACTCTGAAAGCCCCAGAAGTGGGGCCCCCTAAATAGGGTGGCCATTCCCGGACAACTGAACTGTCTCTCGCCGTTGCTACGTAAGGACTGATCTTTCCCTAAGAACTAATATTTCTTTGTTGAGATGAGATGTTTTCAAACCAAGCCATTATCTGTTTGGCCAAGTAGATCAAAACCTTTCCTCTTCCTCTCTGGACATCACTTATATCGTAAACTAAGGGAACCATTTCCCAATACCATCTCCCTTCCTACATCACTTGTACCCTATTTCTGTCACTTAGTTGGTCGCATCCCTCCTTTTCCACTAGCTGTAAACGAAATAAGCCATTTCTATTTCAGAATCCCAAACTCGTTTAAACTTAAAATGTATACCTACAACTAACTTAATAACTGTCCCTATATATTATGTAACACTAGGTACTCAAAGCAACATGTAGCCTTGTCCCAGACTAGTAAATAAAATATGTAGAGTATGAAGCATCTAGTGCGGATCGAATTCACAAGCGCTGTATCTACCCCAAAGTGTCCTTCTTGGTGAGATGAATCTGTTGCTAGAACGTGTAATGAAATTTAAAAAAAAACCGGAGCGAAAAACTACGTGGGAACAGATTCTATTTCTGCCCGACGTATAAAAACCAATTTATTAACTTTACGGTTTTTTATTTATCGCTCAACAGAACCAGACGTCTTCTAAATTTGGAACGAGAGGGGCGCTAGCCGTAGAATGATAATTAGTTAGCGAGACTCGCAAGCTTTTGTTGGTGAGTTCGATCCACACTGGGGACTTTGATATTGTTGATTTATATAAGGATAAGTTAAACTGAATAGGTACAGGTTAAATATACAATCGAAAAGTAGAACCCTCCTATATAAAAAATAATAATTCGTGAGCCGAAATAGCGTAAAGCGAATAAACACTTACCATTAATTTACATGCGAAAAATTGTAAGCGTTCCTAGACCCACAAATGTGATAATGGTATGTCAGCCTGAGTTGTCAACAGTTGGGGTTGTTGAAGGTAGAGGCGACTGGAGTTTAAGAGAAATAGGAAGAGAGTTCTTGCTGCCTCTATAACGGATCGCTGTAAAAAAACTGAACTCCTTTTTCGCGTTTCGCCTTTTTTCGTAAAAGCGAAATATTAACGCAAATCGAACTTTAAAAAATGTGGGATACCTGTATTGACTTCATAGAAGGAGTTCGACCTTCTTTTGATACGACTAACATTTCATCCAAACTGTTTACAGGTTTCCTTCACCGAAATAGCGCAAGGCGAAGAATCAGTTGCCATTAGCTTATATTGGAAATTGTTTAAGTGTCCCCAGACCCCGAAATGCGATGGTGGTATGTTAGGCCTAGTTGTCGGAAGTTGGAAACTTGCAAATATAAGTGTGAGGCTAAGCTGCAATGCATCGTATGTAAAGCCTTCTAAGTGCTGACGTGCTGAAAACGGACTACGAACTTAGACTTCCGACACCGATGCAGGCAGACATAGAAGAAGGTTATTTCGAATCTGGGAACGCTAAAACCAAGTGATATGAAGCGCACTTTCGAAAAAGTGGGGATTTCTGTAATCTGATTTAGAACGTTTTAGCCGATAATTTCTCGGCCTTCTTCTTCTTCATCTTCACCCCCTCCTCCGTCGTCGTCGTTTTTGTTGTTGTTTACAACTTTCACCACGCCTTTCTCCACAGGGTCACAAATCATCTAAACCAACAAGTGTTGACATTAACAGCTAATCAACACAAATCTGCTTACACTGCTGTATCTACAGGGAGTTCCAAATGTAAAGAAACACGATTTTAAACAAGATACATGTCTGGTTAGTCACACAATGGAGACCGTCACGTGACCAACGTCCTTTGGCAGACTTTGGGGGTGAGTGTGATCACTTAAAAAATTGGAAATGGGGTGATCACTGAATAAGTTACTTCTCTCAATTCTGTTAGGCAGTCATCAGTAAACTGTCTGAATTTAAAAAAGATAACAAGGGATCAATTTAACATAGACTTACAGTGCAACTCTCCCCTGCCACACGAAACCTATTTAGGGCTGAGAATTAATAAAACAAAGACGTGTGTGTTCTAGTAAATATTTACATGTCTAACTAACTGTACGCGCGATACATATATAGATATGCAAGCAAGCAAGCCAGTCAGACGCACTTAAAAACTGTAGAAAACTATGTAGACAGTTTCTAATAAGAGTAGCACAGGCATTCTTTTCTGTCAGTGAAAGTCTTATTGTATTAGTTATTTAAGATTTGACTTTTTCAAGCAGTGAATTTATCAGATCTTCTACATTGTAGAATAACCCAAGTTGTTTTAAAAAGCAAAAACGACATAGAAAGTCATGGTCAAGACATGTTCAGTATAATAGGGGAAGTCGATTAGTACAATCATGTATACTGTTATCAAACTATTATCGTTATCGAAATCAGTCGGTCCCAAACTCTATATTCATAGTGATCACTATAAGCGGCTTCCTCTATATTATTCGCTTTGTGTTATCGACCGGTTATTGCTATCTAAAAGATCACACTTGTCTCACAATAAGTGGCCTCTTCTGTACATATATTAGAAAACTGACGTGAGAATGGCATATATTTTATTTAACCTGTCCGAGTAGAGTCTGCTGTAAGTCATGTATCTCTATCTTATAAAAGTGATGTAGAGTAAAGGTAGCCTCCTCTTTACGAAAGTAGGCTTTACGCCACTTTGATTTTACGAAATACCTTTAAGCTGTCAACGCTTTAGACTGTGCCTGTGAGCATCTGTGCTTTATCTCGATTCACTTTTTGGATTAGTGTGACGTAATCAAAACTAATTCAGTTTGATTTGAACTTTGTCCGCGTATTCCATTGGTTGTGCTATTAACCACTGGATCAGTCCCTTGTTAAACATCACACCACGATGTTGAATATTGATTTCCAATGTTACCCATATGAATTAATTGTAATAGCTTCTTCGCGTTACAGTATTATGGATAGCGGGGATGACCGTTACTGATGTAGGTCTTTCGTAAAAGCAGAATAGCGTAAAGTGGGTATGGCTGTAATCCGAGTTAGAAAGATGTTGCCTATACTTTCCCAATCGTAGGCAGTTTTGTGTTATGTCTTGTAAGACGCAATATTTCTTTAATTTCATATTTCACCGCTTCCACCAGGTCCTCAAAATAGAAGTGTTTATTTGATTTATGTGCAAACTAATGTTTGCAATAACACCACAAACATGTTTTGGGACGAGATGTACGTTGATAGTGTTCCAAATGAAGTGATGAGAATTGTGTTGGTTCTCTCACAAATCAACAAAACCAACAAATTTCGGCATTTAACAGTTAATCAAAAAGAAAACTGGTTACACTGTTCAAATCAACAGGGAACGCACAATAAACCGTCAACCAAAACGTTCAACATAGCTTTCTTCAGTGTTTAAATTGGTGCGCCTGTCTGACTGTGTATAATGTATCATGCGTACAGGCCACACCAATGGAGCTAGCGGACTGACAATTTCAACATTTACTCATTATATGTAAAGAAATAACGGTTTTTCTTTTTGAAAAATCCCCTCTAAATAGTGAGGAGTTCCATTTGCAATATGCAGCATTCATTTCTTTAACTTAGATTTGTGTAGTGGTCGCTGCCCAACAAAATGCGAGTGAAGTAATTTATTCATTGATCATCTTTTAGCAATGTTTAAATGATCACCCCCAGTAACGCATGCTGCCAGACGTTGGTCACGTTACGGTTTATATTGAGCGACTAACCGTACCTATTTACTATTTGTTTATTTCTATCAATCCATTTGACAGCTACTCATCCTGTAGTCCGACCATTGATCACTCATAGTTTCATCCAAACGGTTCACTGGTTTCCCCGCTCCCCGAAAGGAGAGCGTTCCAATAGAAACCTCCCATAAACCAAAATGGCTGAAGGCAATGACGTCATTACCATTTATTGCCTGAGAGTTCTTCTACAATTGGTAGTGCTGTTTGCAGAAAAGTAGGTTTAGGGCAGCAGATTTGGAGAATGTTTTCAGTGCCTACAAAAAACTATATGGAAATGCATGAGGCTGACCAGTTAAGAGTATTGTCACATCTCAAACCTTCTACAACAGAAGACTAACCCGAATCTTTGGCATCGATGTAGGCAGACATCGAAGACTGTTTGGGTTTGTGAACGCCCAGAACGTTCCCATATACATTAATGGTAATTGCTTCTACGCGTTACACCTTTTCAGATAGCGGGCACAATTTACAAAAGTAAGTATTCCGTAAAAGAGAAGTGGCGTAAAGTGAACTTTCGAAAAGAGGCGGCACCTGTAATCTAAATTAAAAATTAGCAGATAGTTTCCCGATTTTAGGCATCTGTAGATTTCAGTTTCATATTGTACAGCTTCCATTACACCCTCAGAATATAACTGTTTATTTGATTAATGTGCAAACTAAAGTCTGCAAGAACACCACACACATTATTTGGACGAGCTGTTCATTGTTAGACTTCAAAATACCCGACAATAGTTATCACGGCCATCTCACAAATCCTCTAACCAACGAATGTCGACATTTAGAGCTAATCAACAAAAAGCTGGTTACATCGTTCAGATCTACAGGGAGTCAACAAGAGTGAAGGAACGCCTTTTCAAACAAGAGACTAATACACGATAAAAGAGTTCCAAAAGTATTCTGGCTACGTCTTTGTTATCTGTAGGCCAGTCTCATTGAGGTTCCCACGTTCAAAGCAACATACTATTGGGTAGACAGGAACAGGATATACAATACATCTGCAAGACTATTTAAATAATGGACTTTTCCGCGACCAGAATAGAATTAAGAGGCGTTTGGTTTGGGTAAAGCTTAACTCTAACAGGCTTAGCTGTAACGAAATCAAGAAGTAACTATAAGTAACCTACAGATAACAAAGACGTATCGTATTATGTAGTGTCAGTGGAAGTAAGGTAGGTTTTCATCAGTTCATTAAGGAGTTACTCTATTTTGCAGTGAATTCATCAGTTTTTCTATCGTGTAAGATTCCACGATGCAAATTAGTGGAGACGTGTTGTGTCATTATTTGTATCAGAAAACCAACATGAGGATTACATGTCTTTTCAACTTGCCCAAGTAGAGTCCGCTGAGAAGCTTGAACACCCATTGTATGAAGGCCGTCTTATGGAAGTAATATTGTATCAGTATAATCGCTATAGATTAATGAATTCACAATTCGCTTGATATAAAATAGCATATACTATTTATATATTTTTATTTTTATTCAATCGTTTACTTAAAGGCACGCACGATTTTGTACATTTTGCGAGACGTTTTGATGCTAAAGCATGTGAACATGCTGATTTTATTGAAAGGCACTGGTGGAAAAACAGAAAAAAAGTGCTATTTCCATGACGGGTCTTTTACATGGGAACATGGTGAGATATCATGGAACGACATTTTCATCTGTTTGCATAGTTCATCTGCAAGAATCACGAGTATTTTGCGTGTTTAGCCACAAAAAGTCATATGTGAGAAATTTAAATTTATTTTTAGATATTGGACGGCGCAGAGAATAGACTCGGCAAGCCGAGTTCACTTTGCACGAATGTCCTTGGGAAAGGTATACATATATCTCTCCCCCTAGCCATGGGTAGAATAGCACAGGGCGAGTGAGTGACGACACTTCGAGTGCCTGTTGCCTCTAAGTCTAATTCACATATCGCAAACGGGCCGAGTAAGTAGTACTGTGTTATATGAAGCCGTAGCCAGCGTAAGGGCACCATTTACTTTACTTTTATAAATTAAATTCTACTACCATAACGGTGCAATGTAAAGCTATTAAGTGCACTTAAACACGTTATTTTTAACACACTAATTGATTTCAAATATGTTTGTACATTTCCATGGACACAGAAGTTAATGTGGTTGAACAACTGTAAAATAAGAAAATCGCAAAATAGAATAGTTGCGCTCAGTTAAATTAACATTAATTTTGTTCTGAAATAATGAAGACATTGCAGAGAATTATAACGCGCCGGAGTAGCACATTTAATGCACACATCATTGGGAAGACGTACTAAGAAATTGCGTTTGAAATCTCGTGAATTCTGAAGTCATCTTTAGCCGTGTTTTAGATTAATTGCCCTCGATCGTGGGTAATTCATCCCGGTTTCCCAACTGAGTTAATACTTGCGTGACGACTCAATGAGTACAAATAGTAATAAGGAATACTGAAGAGGGTGCTCTTGAAGACGACTTGATGTCACCTGACCTCCTGTAAAAGCCACTAGATATGAATATTGTGAAAGTTCAACGTGTATAAATCATAATAATAAAGAATACTGAGGAGAATGCTGGAGTATTAGCGATACCTAATCTCATTTGATGCCCAGTAAAATCCACCAGTTAGTATTGATATGAAAACTGAACGTACGCAGCATCATAATAAATAATGTTGAGGGGTGCTGCAATAATGGTGTCACTTGATCTCCAATGAAATATACTTGTTACTACTGTTGTAACTATACAATGAGTACAACTATTACAATCATTATGAAATAGACTTTGCTGTTTTTACGCAGTTCGCTTTGTCCAAAGTTATTGATCTTCTTTTTCGAGTAGACGACATTTCGCACATCTCGTATGTGCAGGAATTCTCACGAAAATTGATTAGCAAAAGCGGACCGTTTTTGGAAACATATTGCAGGGTATAAGATGTGTATGCCCTTCAATTCCTTCTATCACCTCCGACTGATTGGATATACCGCCCACCCATCCATATACCCAAGGTAGTGAACAAGTCTGCACAAGTTATGGACAGAAAACGACCGGTCGCCATTGCCTTTCAGCAGGGTCGAACGAAGTATTCGGAACGCAAACAGTTCGCTTTTCATCCCATGGGGTCACGACCTCTCCTAGGGTAACTTGGAATCAGTTCCATCATCACCCAAGCAGAAGTCTTAGAAGTCCTACCGTCGATGGATGAAATCCGAAAATACCCAAAGGTTGTGAGTCGTACACACAACAAAGAAAGTGTTAGAATTAAAGACGATTCGAGAAAAGAGTATGTTTGAACATGGTTGAAGTGGTTGGATACCCAAAGCGCCGTTGACAAAAGACCGGGTATTTAAACGGCCATAAAAATAGAGGATACGGATTTGGAAGAGGTTAAGGAATGCATTTACTTGGGTCAGGTGGTCAAGTTAGATAAAGCCCATGGAAGCGAAATAAAACGACGTATAGCGATTGTTTGGAAAGCTTTTAGTAAATATAGACATATTGAACATCACTTTGCCAAGAGGCTTAACACATAATGTGTACAATGAGTGTAGAATATCAGCCATGATGTATGAATATAAATATGGAAACTCCATTTGAAAACAAACTCAGAATCACACAAATAGCGATGAAAAGAGCAACGTTAGGG
This sequence comes from Architeuthis dux, assembly GCA_006491835.1. NCBI lineage: Eukaryota > Metazoa > Mollusca > Cephalopoda > Oegopsida > Architeuthidae > Architeuthis > Architeuthis dux. The sequence goes on from VCCN01000517.1 coordinate 106,522, forward strand.
ATAACTCTAAAATATATTAACAGATCAACATGGATCTGGGAGCAGACCAAGGTAAACATATTACAGAACAAAATGGAGATGGGCGGGGTGCCAACATTTTGTTAATTGTTGCCTAAATCGATAGCAAGGGCAGTAGGTGAAGACCAGATATGAAATGGAGGAATGAGATAGAAAGGTTATTCAGTAAGACATGGCAACGTTTAGCACAGACACGACCGGCAGAGAAGGAATCGAGCAGATGATGATGATGATGATGATGATGTCGCTGGTAGGATTTATCAAAAAATACTTCAAAACATTATTTATGATAATGGTTAGATACAGTGGGTTCCGCTACATCAGGACACACCATAACCACGAATGCTGTCCTCTTTAAGCGGTCGTTCCTTTTAAACGGAATTGCATGTAAAGGACAACATATTACATGGGTTTGATTCAGTTCCTGGACAATTGCTCCTACGAAAATTACAGGGAAAACATGTTTATAACGTTCGAATCCTCCAACACCCCCGACTGATTGGATACACTGACCCACGCTTTCATCTACGCAGGATAGTGAACAAGTCTACATAGAGCATAGATAGAAAACAACCGGTCGCCATTGCCTTTCAGCAGGGTCGGACTAAGCATTCAGAACGCATACAGTTCGCTTTTCATCCACTGGAGTCACGACCTTTTCTGGGGTAACTTGGAATCATTTCCATCATCACCCAAGAGAGAAGTCTTAGAAGTCCTACCGTCGATGGATGAAATCAGAAAATACCCAAAGGGTGCGAGTCGTACACACAACAAGGACAATTTTAGAATTAAAGACGATTCGAGAAAAGATTATGTTTGCACAAACTGGTTGGATTGCCACAGCGCATGTGGCAAAGGACCGGGTATTTACACGACCATACAAAAAGAGGATAACTATTTGGAAGAGGTTAAGAAATAGATTTACTTGGATCTGTTGATCAAATTAGAGAAAGTCAATGGAAGCGAAATAATACGACGTATACCGCTTGTTTGGAAAGACTTTAGTAAACATAGACATATTAAAAAGCACTTTGCCAATAGGCTTAACACGTAACCTATACAATGTATGTATAATATCATCTATAACGTACGGATGTATAATATGGAACCTCACAAAATAAATTGAAAACGAACTCCAAATCAGACAAAGAGCGACGGAAAGAGCAATGTTAGGGCTAACTCTAAAATATATTAAACGATCAACATGCATACGGGAGCAGACCAAGGTGAACATATCATAGAAATGATAAAGCGACAAAAATAGAGATGGGCTGGATGCCCTCGGTTTGTTTCCCAACGGATAGCAAAGGTAGTAGAAGACCATATATAAAATGGAAGAATGAGATAGAAAGTTTGTTCAGTAAGAAATGGCACAGACACGGACGGCATGGAAGGAATCAGAAAAGTCTTTTTCGAGCAGTAGACTGATGATGATGATGATGATGATGATGATGACGACGACGACGACGACGACGACGACGACGACGACGACGATGTCACGGGTAAGATTTAGCAAAGATACTTCAAAGCATTTCGGCTATTGGGCGTGTAACCGATATTACATCGAACTGAATCCAGCTAATACTATAAGCATATGTAGGAATCTTTGTAGAAAATGTTAATATCGGAATGCGTTGTAGATAAGGTTAGTATAGAAATGCATAGTAAACTGTTTTACTATAGAGATTCATGGCTAATTGTTTTACCACAACATGCAATGTAATTGATATTCATATAGAGATGTATTGTAAATGGTTTTCATATAGAAATACATTTCACAAGGTGTTACTATAGGAATGCATTTCAAATGACTTTAGTAAAGACGCCTTAAAACGGAAAATAAACTTCAAGATGTTCATACTCGATAAAATGTCCCTGGCAATTCTTCTTTTCAAATTATGTGAATATTCTGTATCCACCCGATGGTAAAGGGTTGAAATATATTAAAAGAGGACAGTAGCAGCAACTATTAGAAGGGTGCTGCTGTTGCAGCGGGATAAGACTGAAGAAAGTTGTGCTCATTACGAACTACTGTAACTATTAGATATATGATTTGAAACAGTTGTATCAGACGGTGGGGGGTGAATGCTTAAAGAAAAGGAGAGAATATAGAAAAGGGAAGAAAGATGATTGACACTGTGTGAGAAAAGAGAGAAGTACGTATGGATAAAAAGAAAGAAAGGCAGAAAAAAGAAAGTAAGAGAGTAAGAAATATATAAATATATAAAGAGTGAACGAAAGGGGAAGAGAAAGAAAGGAAAGAAAGAAATACAGAGGGTAGCAGAAATGAAGACACACAGAGAGGAAGAAACATAGAAAAGAAAGAAGACATTAGACAGGCTACGCACATAATCATTGACCTATCATGCGACCCTGTCAGAAATAAAGGAAGAAAGACAGACAGGATGAAAGGAAGAAAGGAAGCAAACACGAAAGAAAGAAAGACAGTAAGAAAGAATGTGAAAACAGTAAAACTGATTAAAACATAACCTAAAGAAAGAATAACAGAAAGAGTTGAACAAGAAAAGAAAGAATTGCCAGAAGGAAATAAAAAAGAACCTTTTTAATTTATGACCGGATCCGTTATTCCCGCCAAATTGAGAATCATGAGATGAAACTGACATTGAAATTAAGTTTGATTAAAGTCTGAATCATAATTTAAATATTAAACATTAAGCATGCCCCCCTTATCTGTCTATATATCTATCTCTCTCTCTCTCTATCTCTCTCTCTCTCTCTCTCTCTCTCTCTCTCTCTCTCTCTCTCTCTCTCTCTCTCTCTCTCTTTCTATCTATCTATATATATATATATATATCTGATTATACCTTTTGGCGTTCGCCTTATTTGGTTTTCAATATAAGTCTGCAAGAAGAACGTCATTCTTCTATAAATAGAGCAGGACACTTTAATCAAGGAGCGGACATTGAAAGAAAGAATAATAAAAATAAAAATAGACTTTCCTATACATAGGAAGCGTCAGTAATTTTGCTGATGCGTTTGTGGTTGTTTGAAGAGAAGTCGCTGGTAACAGTAAAAACATGAGGCTTTCGAACTCAATTGATGACACAGCTAAATACCTATTGTGGGCCCGTGGCATACAGGATTAAACTTAGTACTTAATACATACAATAGCCTTATTCTGTCAGTAGCGTGTGCCTTAACTTCTGACCACTGACACTCCCTTGCTCTCTGATTCCAACGCATTTCTATAGTAAAATCATCAGCAATGCATTTACATTATACATACAAAAGCCCTATTCTGCCAGGAGTTATCTTACCATTTGCTGTTATTCAATGAGTGTGTCCGAAAGAAATGGCTCGGAATCATTCCTGTGCTCAACGAATGCAGCAGAAAGTCAATATGTGGCTACCATTTCTTGTGCAACATCACGGCAGTCATTACCTAGATTGACACGTTTGGCTTAGCGCAGAATGTCCTGCTAATTACTTACTTTTTGTGTTGCTTTTGCTTTTGCAGTAAATCAGTGATTATACACGATCTGAAAGAAGTAGGAATTATAAAAACATGCCCCACAAAAACGAATCTGTCTCTAGCGTGTAAATTGCCCCACTTTCTAAATGGCAGCAACTCTTCCGTATTGATGAATATAGATTGTATTAATCAGACCAAGTTCTAAAGACTTCAGTGCTTGATTAGACATAGAACAGATAAAAGGAAAACAATAAATCTTAAAGTTGCGGGGATGGATGATGTCCCGGTGGCAGTGGTGGGGGTAGTTGACAGATAGAAACTTGTAGGGGTAAATTAATTTTACTTTTGGCTAGAGACTGCATGAAGAGGAAAAGCTGAAATCTGTTGGTCAACCATAGAAAAGTGTTTTTGTGAAAAGTTATTTTAATTGAAATCATGCGTTTGAATTTCTGAGATGATGGAGCGTGAATGAGGGAGGAATGAATGGATTGAGGCAGGGAGGAGGACATTGGGGGAATGAACGGAAGAAGGGGGAGGAAGAAGGGAAGGTGAGAACGAGAGGAGTTGAAAAGGGTGGGAGGGAGCGAGTGAAGGGAGCAAGGGAAGAAAGGAAGAAGGAAGACAGCAGGAGGGGATAGGTACGAAAGAAAGGATGGATAAAATGGGAGGAAGGGGGGATGGAGCGAAGGGTGGAATGGCGTAATGAGAAAAAGAAAGAATGAAAACAAATGAATATTTAGAGAAAGATGTGAGGAGAGAGAGACAGAGAGGGATACAGAGAGATGATGGTAGCAGATAAAACAGTAAAAGGAAGACAGACATGGGAACAAGAAAGAATA
>VCCN01000517.1:131800-142095 GCA_006491835.1 Architeuthis dux
ATAGATAGATAGATAGATAGATAGATAGATAGATATGGCTCTCTATACATGTGTGTGTGAGAGTGTGTGGCACTAATTGCGTGCAAGTTTTAAATGAGAACTAATTTAGATTTATTGATCGCTATTATCTCTACAAAGAATATTCTTCATGAATATCCTTTCAGATCAGCCCGCCCTTCGGCCACGCAAAATCTTTAACGAAATAAATCAATACAATGCATCAATATTACGAGAAATAATTGCCAGATAATCCATATGCCTTACAATCATCCGTGGCATTATTGGATTGGTGTCGTTATGACACTCACCGAATAGAAAGAGAATAGATGGTGTATTGAAATGATTGTTGTTCTCCAAAGATTCTCAATGCAATATGGAATTGAATGCTTTCTAGTTATACATGAGTTTAACGCACCGTTACTATATAACACACATTTTTGTAAAAACCCTCCTCATCATCAGCCTGTACACGTCTACTGCGGGACCAACGGCCTTTCTCATCTCCTTCCATGACAACAGTGATTGTGCTTACCGGCAAACCTTTCTATCTCATCTCTCCAAATTGTGTCTGGTCTTTTCCTACTACATTTACTGTCACACGGTGACCAATCGGTTAGTCATTTTCTCGATATGTTGTCCTTTCTTCTCGCCATGTGGCCTATCCATCTCCATTTGTGATGCTTAATTACGTGTACGATTTCCTTCACCCTGGTATTCTCTCGGATTCATGTTGACCCTTTGTCCATCGCTAAGGTTTTCTGATAGTAATCCAATATCATCACAGTACTTCAAATTGTTAGAATATTTTCCGTATACAGTTTACTCCCACGTTTTGCCAGTCTGTTTTCCGAAAGGTGCTTTCAAGGCTCGTCGTAAAGAGTGTTGGTGATATTATATAACCCTGTCTTACTCCTCTTCTGTCATTCTCAATTACTGTTATAAACTTCTCATTTATACATTGTTCTAACATTGGGTTGGATACTGTCGTGTGTTCTTTTGAATCAAAGGCGTTTTCATTGTCTACTTAAGCCAAACAGAGTGGTGTGTTGTATTCTGATGCCTTTTCGATTAGCTGGTTTAATGTGTGTAGGTGTTCTATTGCCGAATAGACACTCCTAAAGCATGTCACTGTACGTGTGTTGTATAGCCATCTTGGAATTGGAGAAAAAGGACGACTGTTCTTAACAGAACAGTGGTTTCGTGTTTTCCCGAGCCACGGGGCTCTGTCGCTTTCTGTCTCTCCCTGGCTTCCGGGGGCGCTCTGTGTCTCTCTGCTTTCTGGGGTATATCTGTCTCTTTTATCGAGTGGCGGGCTGGGAAACCATCGTGGGCGTTCGACACCCATGCTGGTTTTCCAGCCCGCCACCTGCAGTCAGGGTTTAGTCAATATCCCGCTTATGACACCAGGTGTGCTTCTGGTCTCTGACACCGGCTATTTGGGTTTTGGTCGATAGCCTGTTTATGAATGTCAACACCTGTGGGGGCCAAATCCGTGACCCCCCCGCCCACGGCTGCCCAAATATCAAACCCGTTGTTGTTTTTCATCTAAAGGGCCATCTCTTTGTTTATCATTACGTGTTTAGTTTTCTCTTTGCTAGCGTTGATTTAATATAATTACACAGTAACGACTCTTTCTGCTACTACTAAATAGAGCTAAAGTAAGTATAACAGTTGATTTTTAAAGAAAAGACCGTGTGCTCAACTTATTAAATGAAGCCATAATAACCGGAGGGCCACATCAAATACGCTCCTTACAGTGACGGATTCTCAGTTAGCGACGTTATCATATTGGAAGGATCGAGGATTGTGATTCCGGTCACACAACAAAGGAGTATATAGGACAAGCTCCACTACATCCTTCGAGGCATCGAGAGTACATGTCTTATGGCTAGAGAAGCAGTATATAAGAACGGTATCAACACTGACATCGGGATCATGATCAATAATTATTCCGTATGCCAGGAAAATCTCCCTAAAAGAAACATTACAACCACACGAGATCCCTAGTCGAGCGTGGGAAATTGTTGGTACCCATTATTTCCATGTTGGAACCATGAATATCTAATACTTGCTGATTATTAAAGCACATTGACTATCATACGCAATATGGCAGGGCAGTGTCCACGCAATATGGTCATATCAGCAACAAAACACATATTCTCAGAATATGGTATTCCCACAAGGGTAATACGTGACAACGGACCACATTACTCATGTGAAGCATACCGGTAATCTTCTAGACGGTGGTACTTCGACCACGTAACAGCATCTCCAAGGTTTCCACAATCAAATAGTTTTGTGGAGAGACATATCCAGTGTCAAGAAAGTATTACATTAGGCAAAGCAAGCGGGAACAGATGATGATCCTGCAATGCTATGTATGCGAGCAATACCCATCGACCATAGCTTACTGAGCCCATCTGAATTGCTCAACAATCGCATTGTGCGATCTAACATCATTGCGAAGATACGAATTCGACGGTTCTCCAACCTCGATCATGTTCGTGAAGAGTTACCATCAAGAAGTAGCCGTGAGGTACACAAGACACTAGTCTGTAATGATTCAGTTGTATTATTATTATTTATAAGTTTAACTTTATTAGACATCCACACTAACATATTAAAATATGCTTGACAAATAACCATTTCACTTACAAACTGTTTCACAGCAAACCTTTCGGAGGGAAGGAAACAGTAGACTAGGCGTGTGGGGTGTGGGGTAAGGGTTAAGAGCTAGGCTCAGAAAAAAAGTCACATTTTTGACCAGGAATAAGTGTTACTTTTTCTTCCGTTTTCATTGTTTCCTTCTTCTTTTTCGCTTTCTGTTTCCTTACTTTTTCTTTTAATATTGATTTCCTTTGATTTTCTTTTTCCATTTATTTCCTTCTTGTATTTTTACTCTTTTTCTTCTACGTTCTTTCTACGTTCTTTATTTTCTTCTTTCTTCTTATATCTATGCAATGTTTTATTTTCCTTTTCCTTTTTCCCTTTTCTGTTTTTATTTCTTTCCAATTTATTTGTTTATTGTCCATTTTATAATCTGATTCAGTTTCTTCATTTACTTGATTTTTGTTTCTTTTTTTAAACTTTATTCCCTTATTTCTCTCTTTTTTCTTTTCTATTGCATCTATTCGCCTCTTTCTTCCCTTTTACTTTCTTTCTCTTTCTTTGTATTATTTTGGATTTCTTATTAATTCCTCCTTTCTTTCGATATCGCTTGTTTCGTTCTTTCCTTCTTTGATTCTCCCTTTCTTTTTCCGCCGAATTACTTCCGCTCAGAAAATAATGTTTTAATTCCATCGACACTAATAACCATTCCTTGTATCCCCCCAGTCTTTAATTTTCCCGAGCCAAAACGCATCTCTGAATGGAAAGATAAAGACCATCTTCTCCAAGAAAGACAATATTTCTTATTTAATCAACCGAAAGCTTCAAGGATTTATAAACTAAACATAATGTCTAAAAATACCCGGGTGTTCTCACCCAATTGATATTCAACACATGCATTGTAAAAAACAAATAAACTGATATGTTTTTCAATGATAATTGGATTCTTGTTGAAGGAATATAATTAAATATTTCGTTTGAAAAGTTTCTGAAATAAAGTGGACAATTAAAAGAAACACAAATGCAGGTGAAAATCTTCAATGAATATCAATTGAAATAAGCGAGGAACGGTATCGGCTGCTTTCAAAAGGATATGAGTTGAGGTAGGTTTCACTGGTGTTAACGGAGGCGACGGCCATTTTGAAACTGTTTTGCATTTTGAGGGAACATTAGAAATCTAATAAGCAAAGGCATTTCCCAGTTAAGAATTGATTCTCAAGAAAGACAATTATTTTTGAAAGAAACAGAAAGGCAGTTACAGACACAGATTATAGCTATTGCTATTGTGCAACATAGATTGTATAGACATCAAAAGAAAAACATGAACTGGAATGTTTCACGTCCATTCTATTTGATGCTAGGAATGTAATAAGCATATTGTGATCACACGTAATCGTGAATGAAAGGAAAACAAACACGTTTTATCTTACAAAATAGCATAAATAGATAAAAGCAGTTCTCACCTGACAAGAGTTATGTCCCTTCTTTGCTCTGAACATTCCTTTGGACAGTTTAGTTAATCATCTATGTGCGTTAGCTGCGTGTATACGTAATAAACAAATCTAAAGTAAACGACTGTTACTCAATATACTTACTCACAAATATTTCTACTAATATGTGTATAATACAAAATGCAAATGTTCCCTGTGCCATTTTTAGGGAATATTAGAGGAATCTTAGAATTATCTTAGGAGTTTTCTCACATATGTATTGCTTGTGGGTGCATACTTTCTAAGAATATGTCTATTCCACAGCATCGTAGCTATATGCCCACACTATACAATATCTCCAAAAGGTCCCAATGAATTCCCATAATATTTTGTGGAAGGATGTGCAACGGGCTACGGAAGAAGTGATTAACTTTGGGGGCTGATCCAATTAACCTCTAGGTTCACATTATATCTGGCAAAGTTCTCTATACGCTTAGCAAGGGAGAGAGAAAATGATAGTTAGGTATTTTTATAAGTGGATAGTATGGTAGATGACAGAACATACATGTATATAGTTTAATAAGAGTCTGGAAAGTGACAACAGATAAGAGAAAGTTAGGTAAATTAATAAGAGGGTAGGAGGGGAGAGGGTATGACGGTTGCTAGTCATGCTATGTGTGACAGACACGGCTCTTATCATATACATGAGTTGTTTGATATTATAGGGCTACGCTGTAATTGCCTTGGAGTTTTAGAAGCAAATACCCATGAATTGTTTTTTAATTAATGATAGCTCGCAAAGAGTAGGGTGAGATTCGCACTCGCCCTGTTAACAATAATATACGAGGAGATTGCCGACCATTGCAGTACGCAAACCATGTATATCTGTTCTTCAACCTAATACATTAGTCTAATTCAAAAGTACGTTAGTATATATATATATATATATATATATATATAGAGAGAGAGAGAGAGAGATAGAGAGAGAGAGAGAGAGAGGGATTATTTCACTTGACAACATGAGTTTGAAAAACAAATGAAGCGTTTATTTGACTGTTTTTCTAAAAGATTTTCTGAAGATGCCAAATCGGGCGTAACTGGTCGGAAGAAAATTGAAAAGATAAAAAATAGAATTGTTAATACACCAATGTTCCACGACAAAGTTGTTTCATACATATTAGTCATCTACAAAGTATTTCCCTTAGGACTAAACACAATAATCCCATCGTCCGTTAAATATCGGCTGCCTCGTTGCATTCTCCTTAATCCCGTCCATGGTCTGAAATCTCTTTGGGAAAATCCAGGAGTCGAAGGGACCAAGTTTTGATTTGGAGGTGGGCTGACAGACCTGCGCGATGCGCTGTTCTGCCAAAAGATCCTGTACACATGCTCACTCAATTGCGTTTCACCCCGACTGATTAATTCCACGGGGGCGGGGGTGACTTTTCAGGAACTGTAAGGAACCCGGCTGATTGGTTGCCAAGTTTGCGCAACCGGGACTCGAGATATTTAAAACGGCTGGATCCTTTTCGTAAATATCTCGTGTTGCTTTGCGTTAGAATTACGCCGATAGAAGAACTGTCCAATCTGAACTGCCGTGTATATTTCAGGCCAAACAAATATTTCGGCAATTCCAGTATTTAAACCACATCCATTTTGATGGCTGAGTTGGGGAGATTACTTTTAGCCTCCCGCAGTTATTCCTTTAACTTTGGAGAGCGTTTCCAGTTTTGCTCTCCAGGATAGAATTTACTTACATTCCAACGACGACAAATATGACACATGGCTGGTTTAATGGCAGGAGCCCCACATGACGATGTGCTTCAAATTACATACTTTCTCAGGATAGCTGTGTGATTCTGACGGCTGTTGCTTTTTCAAGCACTGGAACCTCATCAGCAAAATTATTACTTTCGATTCTATCTGTCTGAGATGGCTCCATGTCATAGATCTTTCTCGACATTCCCCTGTTCGTATAAGCATCCTGTATTGCATGTCCAAACACTTCATCTCAAGAATGTCTACAATTGGTATGAATTTACTAGGGTAAATAATGTCCGAAATAATGAGAATAATTCATTTTGATAATGGTGTTTGAGGTTAAATGATGTGCGGACTAATTAGAATACTTGATCTCAGAAATTTAGAGAACGGGTATGGAGATAATAGGTAGAAGGTTGTCCGGAATAATGGGAATACTTACAATTAGGAATTTGGACAATAGGTACGAAGTGCACTATTTCTATTAAATTTGACGTAATTAGTTATTTTTATACAACTTATTAATTCGGCCACTCTTTCCATGGCAACGAAACAGAGGCCCGAATTAATAAGTTGTATACAGTCAACTAGAAATAGGACGGAGGTAAATAATAATCAAATTTAATAATCATAGTGTATTACAATACGTCATCCAATAATAATAAATATGTTTGCCATTTTGCATGAATATACTCAGTTGAAATTACCTGGAATAATAAGAATATGTAATCTCAGAGATTCAGACAATTGTTATAGAGATATTAAGATGAATATTGTCCGGAATAATGACACGGTTCATCAACAATGGTAACGTGATCTGAGTCATAATCCCAAATGCACACGCAATATATTCTCCTTTTGCTAAGAGATATTCTTTATTAATAACGGGTAAACCTACCTTAGGATTTCGCCATTAAATCACACTACTAAAACCAACATACAGGCCACACGGAGAGGCAGCAAGCAAGGGCTTTCAAGATTATTCTTCCTAATTATCGATTCCTGTGAGACTTCCATCTCTTTCCCTCCCAATAGAGAAGTTAATGGAATCAACCCATTTCCAACTCTCGTGTTCACGTTGGACTCTCTAACAACCATAATGCTGTCACAGCAGGACTGTGAACTTATCAGTAGTAATGGCTAACAGGGTGACCTAGGGATTTTACAAAATAACTAGTTAAACAATCCTACCGGAAAAGCAGCAAGCGAAGCCTTTCAAGACTTGTCTTCGTAATGGTCGAATCAGGTCCCTAATAATAGACACTTTTCTCTCGTTCATTTTTACATTTCGAATTGTAAAACTCTTATTCCTCTGAGACTTCCATATTTTCCTTCGCAATGGAATCAAGCCAATTCCAACTCTCGTTCCAAGGCTAGGCCTGTCGAAGCTTTATTGATATTGACATACTTCCAATCAGCTTGTTTCTACGAGTTCGAATCTTTCTTGTTTATTAAAGTGAAGCGGAATTAATCAAATAGTGCAAGATTTCGCTGTGGTTCCTTTTGCCACATATAATTAAATTACTTCATTTTATAGTGAAGGGGCGCATTACAGTTTTCGCGCTGTCGAGGTGGGACATATAGCATAAACGATCAAGAACCTGATCTAACTATTCAAAAAAGACATGTTATACGTTAAGACCTAATCCGCCACTTCTGATTGTATTTGCTTCGTAAATTAATTTTATCGTTGACAAATCTAGTGAAAAGGGCAATATAAGTGTTGCGCCACCCGTACCCGGACGAAGACTACAAGAGTACCCGTCATTCTGGTTTCTTTTACTTTTTTCCCTTAGCCTAATTTCTGTTTCCCACTGGAGATCAAAGGACACATTGCCTTTCATCTACCCGCTCCAGGGCCCGACTGAGGCCCTGTGCCGGACTGATCTTTCTTCAATCAAAGAGAATTCTCTCTCTAATATCATGATTCCTTAATTACAGTCGCTTAATTATCAGAAAATTACTTAACTTGACATTCTTTTCCTCTCTTTCGATCTCTCTTATTTCCTCTCTTTCTCTTTCCTTATTTTGTGAATATTTATATCTCTTTTTTCTTCCTCTATGTCTCTGTCTTATTTCAATTTCATCTTTTTCGTCTTTTCTTTTTCTATCTCTCACCTTTTCACTTTCTGTTTTTATCACTCTTTTTCTCTATCTTCCTTCAATTTACTTTCATCTTTTCTCTCTTTCTCCCTTATCTGTCCTGTTATCCTTTCTCTCTTCGTCTCTCCTTGCCTTTTTCAACTGATCCCCTCTCTCTCTCTCTCTCTCTCTCTCTCTCTCTCTCTCTCTCTCTCTGTGAAATATAACGAGTTGACAAATATAGTGTTACGCCTGGGCTTGAACGCCGACCTCTCGCATCGGTTGGAAATAGCTAACCTGTCCAGTCACACTCTTAATCGTTAAGTGATCATTTCCGACCTTGCAGTGCACACATAGCTGGCATCGCCAAGGAAAACTGTCGACATTAATAATAAAATTAACAATGGTAATTTCGATTTACCATGAATTGAGTATTGCATAATTAATTGTTTGCCATTAGCAAATATCGCATACTTAATTTGTTTGTTTTTCGCTCTTTCCTCACCATCTCTTCTTTGCCAATGTCTCACTTCATTCCTCTTTCTTTACCTCTTTCTGCATATCTCACTCTCTCCCCCATCACTTTTTTCTTTTTCATCATCATTTCCTTCTTTATTCGTCTTTCTCTCATCCTCCCCCTTTCAATCTCTCTTCTATGTATACCTCTCTCACTTCCTTTTTTATACGTTAATCCCTCTTCTTTTTATGTTCCTTCACTTTTTTCCTTCGCTTCTTTACCTTCCTGTCATTCTATTTCACTTCATTCCACTTTTCTTTACCCTCTCTTTCTTTCTCGTTTACACTCTCTTTTCGCGACCTCTACCGCTGGTGGGAAATACGTGAATCAATAACGTCTCCATTGCAGTCCACAGATATTTGGCAAATTTTGTCAAATAAAAGTGTCAGTAAACGAATTAATATTGGTAATTCCGATGTATTTACATACATCGATCATTGTATAATCTATTGTATGCCATCAGCATATATGGTTGCAGATGTAATGTTATAATTGGAAGACTGGTTAACAGAACCGAAAGAGAATCACTTAAAACGATGTTCACGAGAAACTGTCCGGAAAATATCAAATCATATATTTCATAAAAGAAAATCTATATTTATTCGGCTGATGCAAACTTTTACAGGATTCTTTCGACAAAATCACTTATTCATATACATCCATAGCATTATTATTCAGCCAGCAAATATTTTCCTTGGCGTTTTATGACTTTACGCCATTTTTAAGATACATGGTGTGTTACGTCGTAAGAGGTTGATGCAAAATGTATTATCCATTACATTTCATAGAATCAGTATTCAGTCATTACATTATCTTCCCTGTCGCTCTACGTCCTTGTGCCAAATTCCACCTATATTGTGTAGTTCATTATCTACGATTGATGGGGACGTGGCCAGCATGTTTTTTTCAAAATCTTTTATTCATACCAATGCATAGCAGTGCGTCATCAAAGTATATTCCTGTATTCCGCACACCTTACGCCACATTTCAAATAAAGTGTGTATTCCACCATAAAAGATTGATTCCCCGTTTAATTCCGATGACATATTAAAGGAATGTGTCCATATCTTGGAATTGTTGAAACAGCTGACCAGGCAAGGAGTGCTGCCTGGATCGAAACAAGTGAAAGCCTGAGAGTGACAGGTCTTAATATGTTGCATGCAGAAGAACTTTCCAACCGAGCTACATGATTGATAGCGGCATCGCATTTTCAACATGAATAGTTATACAGAGATTAAAAGATATGGCCAGACATATACGAATCGGCTGATATGTACAGATGACACGAGGGATAGATACATAGCTACACGGAACAGACTACGACATATACAAACAATGGAAAACACAACGACATCACATAGAGCTAGACAGATAGATCGGTACAAATTCGGAAATGTTAACAGTGTTACATTAACAACAATGTGGCTCACTAGTTTTGGTTGAAGTTGTGAAACAACGTTTTGCAAAGGCCGACGGTAAAATACTGCGCTGTATGTGGATTTGACAATATATATATATTATGTATACGCTCATTCGGTTTAAGAGGTAGAAAACTATTGTAGGGAACTAACTATTTACACATAGCTCTCCGAACGCAGTACTTTCGAATTGAGTACTTTAGTAAATAGATATAAACATATAGGTCTATATGTGTTTATAAACTGACCTACATACGTTTCTGACTCAAATGAAGTAGATTGGACACATGGTATGTACTCACCTATATGTCTCTGCTATTTGTTTGCTGGTTAATCTGTTGTTGCTTTTTCAATTTAAATCCAATGGGAATCCAATTGGAAAGCAAACACAAATCAGTTTTATTTATTATAATTTATATTAAAATATATTGTACTATTTCAACATTATTAAAACAATCTATGTACACACGCATGTTCGCT
>VCCN01000517.1:879537-892177 GCA_006491835.1 Architeuthis dux
ACAACAACAACAGCACACGATTGCGAACCACTAGACCCTTTCAGCAAAGTGGCATAAAACATATTGACACATTGAAATGCAACATTAAACACTGAAAACCCATAAATTCCATCTGTAAAAAACTAATGTAGATTTAATTTCGCCTTTCATCTTGTGTTTATTTGCACACAAACAATCAATTAATATTTTTTCGCCAGCAAGTTTAATTTGTGTATTCACTTAGGATGCAATATCATATCTATCTATCAATGTAGTTATCTCAATCCAAATGTGAGTGAATTAAGGAAAAATCGAAAGAGCTGAAAAACTATTACATTTTTTGGAGAAAATGTAATGAACTTGTTTTAATGTTTGTTTGGGAAAATAGGATTAAACCGCACTTTGATTTGATTTCCATGGTGGGTTTTGTGTTCGTTCCTTTTTCACGTAATTTAATTTTCGTACGAGTTTTATTCAATTTTATTGTGTGCGTGTGTATGTGCGTGTGTGTGTGTAAAATATTAAAGGCCTCATAAGCCATGTTCGCATTATTTTCCCTGTTTGTAAAGTGTTCTTTTCTTGGAGTAATATAGTTTAATACACTTGACGTTTCAGTGTAAAACATATCGACCACATCAGCACCTTTTGATAGCAGCCGTGGAAAATATATATGTTGTTCTCTGCAAACATATTTTCCTCAGAAGGATTTGGTGTTAAGATGTTTGTACGAATTAACTGACCTGGGTACGAACGCGTTGGCAAGGGAAGTCATGAGAGGAAAGGAAGTTTGGCCGGCATATTTTACTTACAGGTGGACACAGTGGTAAACGGACGATGAATCAAGTAAGTGGAATTTTTCGTTGTAAAATTGTAAAGCTATATAGAAGCTGGAGGGTTATTCCGCACACAGGCCCAGTCATCTAAAGTTTGCATCTGTTTGCATCTCTCCTTATCACAGGCTTCAACAGAAATGTAGTAGATACATTTGTAGAATTAGCAACCAGTTACATGTTGAGAGCAAAATAAAAATGGATAAATGAGAGGTGAGAGAAGGAGAGAAAGAAAGTTCTGGGGAAACCCGATATGGGTCCAAGGCTTAGGTTTGACACTAACCCAACCCTTAGGTGTGTGCGTGAGTGTGTGTGATTAGAAGGAAATAGATAGAAAGTCTGATCATGTCTATGCTTGGTTCTTAAATAGATAAGAGGTTAATGTGTGCGTGTGGGTGTGGGATTATCTTACATCTATACAAAATAAATTTAGTTACAGGTCAATTAACGTCGGCACGGGCGAAGCCGGTCAAGGCACACAGCCGGCTCGGTCGAGGCCGGCCAAGGCACGCAGCCGGCTTGGGCCTGCCGACTGTGGCTTCTTCGAATCTAAATCTCCAACTGCCTAACAACGTATCGTAACTAGAAAAACTCATTAGTCGACAAAACTGTTCTAATTGGCTACACAATATTAACGGTGTTTTTCCAGGACACATTTATCATTCATCAGGTGGTATCTAGGGCTCTCAGTTCCCAAACTCACTATAATATCAGACCCTTTAACTGCTCAGCACGGGCGGACTTTAGCTGACTAAACACAGACTTACGTATTGACATGGCTGGATATGTCCCATCCAATTGCATGCGTGTTTTACTACCCCATATCACGCGTGGGCATGTCCTGACAGTGAAGACACATATACATACAAATATACACATACGTGTATATAAATACACACACACACACATATATATATATATACATATATATATACATGTAAAAACTCTTTAACGGTCTCTCTATCTCATATTGTAACACATTCTCATCTGTTTTCACCATTATTCTTACTTAGAAAGTGTTTTCTTTGCGTGTCTCTCTTTATCTTTTGTTTCTTGTTCTTTAGATATTTACCATCGATCTTTCGCTTTCCTTCGACTTTCCCTCTTCATTTCCTTTCTCCCACCTTCCTCCCCTCTCTCCTTTCTGCATAACTCTCTTCCCTTCTTCCATCCCTTCCTTCATTCCTCCCTTTCCTCTTCCGTCTTTCCCACTATCTTTCCTACCTCCCTTCCCCTCTTCCTCCCTTCTCCTCTTCCTTGATTACTCTCTTCCTCTCTTCCATGTGCCGTTCCTTCCCCGTTTATCTTCTCTCCATCATGCTCCATCTACTCAGGTATTCACACGCATGATCGTAAGTGAAATAACTCTTCACAAAAACGTAAAATAAAAGATTTTCACCTTTTCCTCATCATGCAGTCTCGATCCAACTACCCTCACACCTACCACCGGCACATAACCAATCCCCGCAAATGTGTTTATTTCATTTCTTAATTTGTTTTCCTTTTTATTATTCTATGTCTAAGCACTGACGCCTTTAGAACTATTGATCTGATTAATACAAACTATTGATTCACCAGCACTGAAAAGTTACTTCCCTTTAGTAGGACAATGTACACGCTAAATTCAGATGTAATACTATGTGTAGGCAATTGTACATGTAGGCCCATACACACACAAACGCAGAGAGACATATATACACACAGACAACAGATATATCATAGTCACATCAGCTGTTGTGAGCACACTTTGCCGTCGTCTGTTTCCACTGCAACAGCAGCACCCTGCTAATATCTGCTGTTTCTATCCACTTTTAATACATTTAAACTCCTTGCCATCAGGTGGATACGGACTATTGATAGAATGTTGAATAAGACTTGCTAGGGACAGTATATCGCCTCTTGTTCGCACAATTAACTTCTTGGCGTTATTTGTATTAATAATCTTTTGGCCTAACGGTTTTAAGGCATCTATAGTAAAATCATGTTCAATGCATTTTATAGTAAAGTCATTTGCAATGCATTTTATAGTAAAGTCATTTGCAATGCATTCCAATAGGGACATCAATTACATTGCATTTTATAGTAAAGCCATTAGCCATGAATGTCTATATAAAATATCCTGTAATGCATTTCCATAGTAAAACCATTCGCAATGCATTCCTATAGTAAAACCATTTGCAATGTATTCCTTAATAGGACCAATTGTGTGATAACATAATCAGACACATGTAATATTTTAAGAAAAGGAACGTCCGCTTATAGGGACCAGCATTCGGGGTTATGATATGTTCTGGTTAAGAGGAATCCACTGTATCAAACCATTATTCTACAGACTGTTTTGTCGTATCTTTTTGATAAATCCTACCAGTGGTATCCTCGTTACCATATCATCATCGTCACCACCATCATCATCATCATCATCATCATCATCATCATCATCATCATCATCATCATCATCATCATCATCATCATCATCATCATCAGGCTACTGCTCGAAAAAGACCTTTCCCGATTCATTACATGCCGTCCGTGACTGTGCTAACCTGTGCCATATCTTACTGGATAATCTGTCTGATTCCTCCATTGTATGTCTGGTCTCCTCCTACCATTGCTATCCCTTGGTCACCAATGAGAAACCTCTTCACCATATGGTATTCTTCCTTCTTGCTATGCGTCCAGCCCATCTCCATTTTCGCCATCTCATCGCTTCTTTAATATGTTTACCTCGGTCTGCTCTCGGGTCCATGTTAATATTTAACTATCTCATTTCTAACATTACTCTTTCAATCGCGCTGTGTATGATTCTTAGTTTGTTTAAAAGTGAGTTTGTGAGTTTCCACTTTTCACATCCGTACATCATGGCTAGTATTATACATTCAGTGTACACATTACGTGTTAAGCCTCTTGGCAAAGTGAGTTTCAATATGTCTCTATGTTTACTAAACGCTTTTCAACCAATCGTCACGCATTTATTTCGCTTCCATAGACTCTATCTAACTTGAACACTTGACCCAAGTAAATGCATTCCTGAACCTCTTCCAAATGTGTATCCTCTATTTTTATGGTCGTTTACATATCCAGTCTTCTGCCAACGGTGCTTTGGGTATCCAACCATTTTGTTCAAACGCAATCTTTTCTCGAATCGTCTTTAATTCCAAAACGTTCTTTCTCGAGTGGACAACTTGCACCCTTTTGGGGATTTTCTCATTTCATCTACCGATGGTTAAACGTCTAAAGACATTGCTAAGCAACGGTATAATTGGTTCCAAGTACCCCCTAAAAGAGGCCATGACTCTATTGGTTAAGAAACGAAGCGTTTGCTTTCTGAATATTTCGTTCGACCTTGCCGGAAGACAACGGTGGCCGGTTATATTCTGTCCATACATTAAGCAAACTTGTTCCCTATCCTATGGGCAGATGGAAGGGAAGAGCAATTTATCCAATTGGATAATCGGAGGAATAAAAAAAACTACAAATATTTGCCCATGCAATATTTGCAAAGAACGGTTGAGGTCCACTTTTGATAATCAATTCTTGCGGGCATTCGTGCAAATACGAAATGTATGAAATGTCGTCTACTCAAAAAAGCATAACGATAATTTCGGACAAAGCGAACTGCGTAAAAACAGTAAAAGTTATTTCATATCCTGATTTCATTATTTTATTATTTTATTTAGTTGTTTTCAACAGTGAAAGCCAGCAAACGTATTAATAGTTTGTTTACCGATTAACGTTTTGCTGATTTCAATCAAACTTCCGTTATATTTGGAAAAGTATAATTCTTGAAAAACACAAAGTTTACTTTTGGGGTGGGGTTGGGGCTTTATTGCCAATGTAGCTATAATGCTGAGCTGGACCCTAATTTTCCGTCCGTAGTACAAACACTCGAAATCAGTTCACAAAAACACGAAACTCTATCTGAACATAATTACAAATGAACTCACCTTCACACAAGCAAAGAAATTCTGCTTCACAACAGAAATTAGCGAGCGACAGACGGAAAATAAGTGTACAGTTCAGATTTATTGTTATGTCGTAAATTGACCTCCTGTCATCAAACCTACATATTTTGTTTTCGGTGTGAGGATTTCACTGCTCAAGCACCCCACACACACACACTCTCTAAAATTGTTGAAGATCACTATAGAATATCAATTGATTTCATAGAGAGAATACATGTAATTGTAGAAACTCCAGCGACTGCGTCGGGAATAACAGATGCCTAACAAAAGAGGTAGGTTATATGGCCACAATTCCGACATAACAGAAGCCGAAAGGGTATATTTTTGATTAACTAAACCGGAATTTAAAGCTAGACTAGCAGACCACAAGGCATCATTTAAAAACGTGCATAGACAATCCGACACAGCGCTGTCCATCTACTACTGGCAGCTGAGATAAAAACTAAAAACACCAATAGACACTTGAAACTTAAGAAAAGAGGCACATGCAACAGCCTGAATTCCAGGCTAAAAGCTGCACATTTTAACATTTGAGGAAAAGAATAATCTGCCTAATTAAAGGTCTGACATATGCATCAGATGTTGGCATCGAAAAAATGACTCACTGCAATACGCAAACAAAGCATAATGGGCGGAGCGGATAATATCCTTAAAGAGTGAAAAATGAGAAAATAAAATTACCATTGAAGTAAAAATAAAGATAGCAAATAAAAAAGGAAGTATAATAAAAGTGGAGGCACATCTTATTCTACCACGCCAAAGACTCAGACTCAATTGCTCCCGGGTCATGGAACACATGAGGCAATGAATTTGTCTGTGGTAATCGTATGCTTTTAGGGGACCGAAGTTCTACCCGAGGCCGTACAGGGCTAAAGGGTTCCAACCAATGTTGCATATATAATGCATGGCTGCCTGGTTACGCTGCTGAGCACAAAGAAATGGAATGCACATGTGAAGTTTTAATGTAGCACACACATTTTGAAAGTTCCAGATGTAAAAGTGACTAACTTTTGTTTTTTTAAAACTTTAGACAAAAATCAATGATGTCTCAAAAATAAAAGTATTTTCTGTACACTCCTCTTCTTCATGATTCTTGGTCCCTGGTAGGTCACAACAGACTTAGAAGGAACATTGGCTCCAACTTCCCTGCTATTTACTCTTTTTAAGGGCATTAGTACGAAGTGACTCAAACTGTCAATATATATATATATATATATATATATATATATAGATATATAGATAGATATATGAATACATACATACATACATTCTCGCTACCAGCACAGCACACTGTCATGTGTTCCCCATGGAGCAGCGTTTGCGTGAGAAAGGAGTGGGTGCTCAGTCCGCTCCTAGCTTGGCAAGATGTTCTGTTAATCGGCGGCAGAGCATAGGATGAGACGGTCGCAGAACACTCGGGTTGCTGTATACGCCACCTTGTATTCTTAGATGGTCACCCACCTGGGAAATGACCAGGCTCGACGTCGCTTAACCTCGGTGATTTTACAAGAACCGGTGTATCCAACGCTACAGTTTGGCCCTATTAACATACATACATACATAGGCTGAGTGGAGGCACAACCCTTGCTCCAACGTCAAAGACTCGAGTTAAAAACATTTCACTCAGTTCCAATATTGCTGAGGAGTCAGTTTTGGAACTGCTAAATACACTTTCCACGCGTTTCCTCAACATGAAACATGCCCTACAATCTCATACCCATCCATCTACTACAACTTGGTAAGTTCAGAGTAACTAAATAGTTTCGAAGAATGGGGTGTGGCCCTTTATTGGTTCTTTTCATTCATACGCTGGTCGTTTCTGCTACCCGATTCAAATACGTGATTTGATTGAATTCAGTAGTTGAGAGACGGTAAAACCATAAGAAACTTAACAGGCGTAATAATGCAGGAAGCCTGGACTAAATCGAATGTATTTGGATTAAGTAAATTCTGGTGAGAGGCCAAATGAATACTGACTTTAAGATTAATCACTTCGGAAATCGAAAGACCAGATCCTGAATAAATTTGAATCGGTTAAACTTTTGTCCAGACTTTTCTTAGTGGTCCTCTTGCTCTCTAACACAACTTTCTCTATCGAAAACCTTCTAATCAATGAAGTAAGTACTGTGATGTAGAGAACGAAAGTAGTTTCTGACAAGACTTGGCTTCGTATCAGATATCCCGAAAGCACTGTTTTCATGGATAACGCCTGGACTATTTCAGCCACGAAAACATATGGCTAAGCGTGGCATTAAATTATATGAATTTCGAAGTTTGAGATGAAGCATTTTCATATTATCTTGAATTGTATTATTATATGTAGCATTAGTGTTACTTTTTATCCATAGGCTGGTCGTTTTTGAAAATATATTCAAATACGTGACTTCATTGAATGAGTGGTTTAGAGACGCTAAAAGTCATAAGAAGCGGACAAGCCTTAATACTGTAGGGAGCATGGTCTAAATCAAATGTATTTGTAAAGTCTGGCGTGAGGCCAAATGAATTCTGATTTTGAGCTTAATCAACCTTAATAATGTAGGGAGCCGCTTAATGTTTTGGCTAGTCTTTTCTTCATCATTTTACTGCTCTTTATCACAACTGTATGTTTCGAATACCACCCAACCGTGAAGGTAAGTAGCGTGAAGTTATAATAAATGTCTTCATTAATCTGTGTCATATTGAAATCCCTCCATATCATATGGATTTTGATTCCTGAGATGAAACATTTGCATATTATCTTGAATTGTATTAGTGTCAATCATTACTTTTTTAATTGATGTTTATTACATCTTATTTTCAGTTTTTCTGTTCATCGTAACTGCTCAGTCTATCATTCTATGACCGTTTGTAATAATATGTCTTGGATGTTATTATCAGGTTACGCATTACCAATCAACATTAATCTTTGAGTAGGATGTATTTTATATTAATCTCATTTGTTTTTCATCGCAACTGCATGAATGAATGAATGGCTTGGCTCCACAGCATTTGGACCAGAGACGGCGGGTCCAATGTGAGGAGTAAACCTCCGGCCTGATCAGTGTAGTTTTAAGGTGAAGTGCGACTTGCCCAGGGTCGACCAGTGAACATCCCGTAGTTGGTTGAATCCTGAGCTGGCTATAGGGTTCTACCGGCACTTTGAAGGAGAAACCAGGATGGAATCGCTGTCTACAACTGTGATCACAGAATAGCATGATAGTGCGGCTGTCTGCGACTGTTGGCGCAGATCCACATGACAGTACGGCTGATTGAAGCTTAAAGTGCAGACCCTGGTCACTCCAACAAGAGCAGGAGAGTGATCCGACAGTATAGCCGCCTGAACAGATTCGAGCCCAGGTCCAGCATCACACCTCTACGAGGGGGGGGGGTAAGAAAGACTCCGCTCCCTTGTTTATTTAAGTCTTACTTAGTAAGAGTCCAGAGAATAAAGTTTCCAAGACCCTATACTTGTTTGCTCCCACCACCCTCTTACACTTTTTTCTATTTAATGTTTCGGTCCGCAAATGAAAAATAAGTAGTGACATACAGATGTTTAAGTTAGTAAGGACAAAATAATAAAATGCGATGCAATTTATAAAATAAAGAATACAATTTGGAAGTTTTAGTTTTAGTGTTAAGCCATTTGCTGCATTGGGGATTTTTCTTTCTACTTACATTTATCGGTAAAGGAAAGGATTTACTTACACATTACGATTTCGGCAAAAAACAAAGAAAGATACTTTCAACTGCCGGATATCAAAGATGTAAACTAGCCCCCAAATCGAAATGTGTAAGTAAATCCTTTCCTTTACCGATAAATGTAACTAGAAAAAGGTATCCCCCACCCAAATCCCCAAATGTAGCAAATGGCTTAACATTAAACTTCAGTGATTGTGTTAATCTCAAATAAATGACCTAGGACGTTTCGTTCGCCTATATTTCCGTGTTTTGTGTCCCTTTCGGCTCATCTCACGCCCATCGGAATGGTTAACGATCCAGATCTTCGGGTATGGTGATTATTCTGGCGTGAAAACGTCGCCTGATTCTCTGAATTCTGGAACCCAAAGCGAGTATGATCTATTTAACATTTAGACATCGAGTATATACAGACTAGATAGTAGCTTTGAAATGTTTAAGATATTATTATTGTTGTGCCTTCTTCCTCCTTCATTTACGTCTTTTCTCAGTAATCCATCAATTCTTTTCCCTTTAACCTTTTCACAAATCTGTTGAATTGTCTCCTTTCTTGACAATTGTTTACTTTTTTCCTCCACTGGTCTCGGACACGACCGCATTTCATAGTATGTTTGCATCCTAAACGTAGACAAGGCTCACTTTAGTAGTGCACCGGGTACAGTAGTAATTATCTATGTGACTACCCTACTAACTGCTCTTCTAGAGTGAGGCTCCAATCATTTCCACCCTTATTATACTTTGCAGTGTGTGTGTGCCTTGTAAAATATCTAATTCAACTACTGCACCATTTCTTCATTAAGCTTTGTCATTATCCCTAACTGCCTCCGTATATATCCGCCTTCGGCTCGAACCATGAATAATTGTGTTAATCGCAATTAAACGACACATGGCCTCAAAATAAATGGTTACTTTGGGGCACTTTGTATTATTACTAGTTTGAACCCATCTTAATGTTGGTGCTTTTTTATCAGTCGATACTCCTTCACTATTACTATTATTGTATTACTAACTTTACTCCATCTCATTATGGTTGTTTCTTTATCACAAAACTCTGGGTCGATACACTATTGCCTTTTATCAGAACTCTTTGTGTCGATGCACTCTTCATTACTATTTTAGTCCATCACAGTATTGTTGTTGTTTTTTTAAAGATCCAAACTCGCTAACCACTGCTCGACAGCGAGACGTCCATCATTATCATCCTCGTTATCCTTAACAGTAGGTGTGCCCTGTCGTCTTGTAAAATCTCCAAATCCGTTAAGTCATCATTTCCTCATTAAACATTGTCATTATCTCAAACTGCTCCCGTATTTATCCGCCTTCGATCCCTTCGAGTGTGTTAATCGCAAATAAACGCCACTGTGTCTTTCCATTCGCCTACGCTTCCATATTTTGTGTCCGTTTTGGGACACCGCACGTTCACCAGAATGATGAACGACCCAGGCCTTCAATGCTGGTGTCATTCTAGCGTGAACACCTTCACGAATCGAAGACGCAACTTCACACCACTCATGAAATCAAGCGACGTAAAAGCGGAAAGGAATAAGCCCCCACACCCATCTTTATAGCCTGTGTCCGACCGAAAAGTAGCAATTGCAATCTCTGTGGAATTTCCGGATCTCCTTAAATGGCGTCAGTGAGAATTATCCGTGACAGGGAATGTGGTCGTTGGTGCAGTCTCTTGGTTGGATGCGTCGAAATTGTACATGAAAAACCGGAGATGCGAAATGGCATAAGGGTTGCTGGAAAACGGAATCGATGGACCGAGTTCGATTTCCAGCCTAGCCTGGTTGAGTTCACTTCGCACTAATGTCCTTGGGTAAGGCATGAATCCACTGCTTCCCCCGCGCCTACGATTCCGTGTTCTGTACCCAGTGCTATCTCTACTTCCATGTTGGGGGGGGGATTCAGGCATCATGCAATGATCCTGACCCTACCCCTTCAAGTGGAATGGGAAGGTGTTGCCTGGGGGGCGTAAACGCAGTCCATCTAATAAAAAGTTACTCTGAGAAAAAACAACAACATATCTTGGTATTCGCCATAGCTGGTCCCAAGGTGACAGGACGGGGTTTGTCCGTTGAGATAACGACTCCACCCCGTAAAACCTTCTTGCTACTGAAATCGCAGCTGACTGGTTGCGACATTTTGCTCCACAAGGAATAAAACAATAAAAACCAAAACGGGCTCTTCCTATTTGAAATCAGAATCTGCAGAACTGACCAGCGGATTTTACTAATTGTTCATTCGCTTTACATAAGTTTGGCTTACGAAAGGTTTTCATATAAACACTCTCCATTCGGATACTGGGGAACACCTCTATTGATGGAATGTATTTAACAAGTAGAAACCGTGGATACGTGAGAGAAACGAACATGTGAATATCACTTTGAAGGAAAGGGAATCGACTCCTTAATAACTTGTTAATACGATTTTATTCCTTTCTCAGACAAGACGTAATCCCTGTAGACACTTTACGATGCGAGAGCACGTTAACGATAACAAGGAAAAAGGAAGTACCATTAATATCTCTATATTTTCTTTGATATCCTGTATACATTATTACTTTTACGTTCTGATCTGGATTGGTTGGGGGGAAAGAAGTAGAAGGAGCCAGGGAGGGAAATATGAAAGGAAAGCCTTTGATTGTTTTTCGTTCTTAGCTTGATGCTCAATGCATTCTTTGTTGTCCACTTTGGATTATCGTTCGCTCTTTCTTCAGCCTATCTCATTCTCTCTTTGTTGTATCTTATTTCTTCAGGGATTTATTCGTTTTATTTGCTTTCCAGTAGTTGATATCTGAGCGGCCATTTTATCGACGCCATTTTCTTCTTTTCTTCCATATTTTTCGTTCCCGATGTTTTTCCTTTTTGTATTCTTTTCTATGTGTTCTATTTTCTTTTCTTAGTAATTCTTTTCTGCTTTTCGTTTTTCTATTGTTCTACCTGCATCTATTCTTTCTTTCTTTTTAAAAGATCTTTCTTCCATTTCTCTTTAATCTATTCTTCCACTATGTTGGATTGTTTTCGCCCCCCCCCCTTTGAATATGTCTTTCTTTTTTCTTAATTGTTCTTTCTGTTCTACCTGTTTCCTTTTAAATCCTTTCTTCCTTTCATTTTTCTATCTTTCTTTCTTATATTCAACCTCCGTCTTTCTCTCATACTTTCGTTTTTTCTTTATTTATTCCTCCCTTTTTTCTTTCATTATTTCTTTCTTTGACTATAACTACTGTCTAATGTGATGTTATGATATGCACATTGATTTGACCAAAACAGATAACACGGAGCAATACTATTAGAGGAAGAAGCAGTAGTATAGGCCCAGCGGTGTCAAGCGATCCTGGATAACACATGTACCATGAAGCCATATTGAAATAAGAAACAAGGATTTTTGGAACCAACAATAATATATTTTATTAACAAAGAATAAGTAGGGTGGAAAAAGGCATGCATGGATTATAACAATGTGAAATACATTAGAATGGTTTTAAAATAGGTGTTTACCCATGAAAAAAAGATATATTAATATTGCAACTGAATTGGAAGTTAATTCCACACACGAAAGTCATCTTTATGCTATATTTAGCATTTATATGAATGGTTTAGAACCTAAATAATTCTACAGCACTTTTAAGTATCGTTAGCAAATTACCATGAGGAAATAGTTAAAACACCAGTAGTTACTAAAGAGGAACGTTATGTCTGTTAGGTTTTTGTTAGACAATAGATTCATGCTGTTCGCCAATATATCGATATTAGACAGTCAAGTGTCATATTATAGCGTAAAATACAAAACCTGGAAAAAATTCAAATAGTCCTTCGGACGATTGAACTTTCTTGTTGATCCATTCTTCGGTTTTCTTCAGGTGTACTATCCGAATATGATGGGGTAAACAGAGTTGTTTTTTAATTTCAAAGTGGGTAACTCGTATAACGTAGGGTTCGGGGGTTTCTTTGTCCTTGTCTTGTCGGGTTTGGTCTTGTTGAGAAGCGGGAGTCACATCAAACAACAAGAAGTTCGAAGAACTATTTGAATGTTAATAACAGTTCTCAAAACTATAGGAAATACCTGGAGAAACATGTTAGCAAAGTGTATGCCTGTTGTCCAAATACGTGAACTGAGGTGTTTGTACGGCTTTTTACATATTTGATTTTGGGTTAATACTGCAACGGAGGATCTTCGTCTCAATTGATCCTT
>VCCN01000519.1:169248-182580 GCA_006491835.1 Architeuthis dux
TGGAAGCAAAATGGCTGTCTGTTCAAAATACTTATGACAGGCACTGTATATATATATATATCAGTTTTCCAGAAACATTCTCTTCATTCTTGTATTAGTTCCAATTATTGTCCGAGGATTTTGCTTATTGCTTGTCTTTCCATGAAAATCAAATGAATTATTTACACCAGCAGACGACATTCTAATGATTTCCCTTGTTCTGTCCATCTGAAGAGGGAGGCTCTCATAAACTGAACTCTCATTCCTCTTATCACTTGCACAAGAAACAGCGTGATGTTCGAAAGACAACTGTTAATATTTGTCATCATGGTGTCCCTATTATTATCCACAGCATTTCTCCATTTTCCCTTTTCATCTCTCGACGGAAATAAGAGCACGGGCCGGCATGAACCATTACTTATTAATTCGACCCGACTTGTGGTAGTCAGTCATGCTTTCGTTTTCATAACAGTTGCATAGTCTACTTCATGTCCGAGATAGTTCAGAATCATTTTAACATCCTCCCCCACCTATACTAGTTTAGAATGGAGTATGTTTAACTGCTAAAAAAAGAGGGTGAACCCATGGTTGACAACACGTTCCAAGCCGTCATTCTTCCTTTGTGTTGTATAACCTCTTTTACAATGTTCTGCCGACATGAGATGTTTAGTCGTTGGATTGCTCACTGGCGGGAGGGAAATCTTGAACTTGGAGAGAAAGGAAGTCTCGAAACTTGTTTATAAAAATATGAGCACATACTTTTGTTTCATAAGAATACATTGTGTCATGGCAGAGAGTGAAGAGTGGGAGAGAGATGATGGGAGCCGAAAGGCTGTTCCCAACAGGGAATTGGGCTCGTCCTTTCCAGGCCCGGCTGCTGTCTGTCTCTGCGCTGAGCTCTGTCTCCGTTGAATAGAATAAAGTTAAAGAATAAAGTTAAGTTTTTAAAGGAATACCTACAAGAATGGATGTGGCGTGACAGATTTGGCGATAATGGATTTAAAAATGTATGTATTCATATAAGTAAACAATATATTCTTTAACTTGTCAATAAAATAAATATGTTCTCCCTCTTAGACAGCTTTAGGAGGGGAGGAGGTTTAATTACCATAACTTATGGGGGATGATTTTCAAATGGCCATTCTAGGGGGGTGGTTAAAGGGATCCATAGTTGCGTACTTCCGACCAGTAAGAGTTCGAGCGCATATAGATAGCCACGTTTTCGAACGCTGATTTTCAAAGCTCTCCTCACTCAATCTCCCTATCAACATTCTTTTCTCTTTGGTGTTGTGCTGTACTTAGCCAAACTAAATAATCATTGGCTAGCTTACTGGCTGAGGTAGTTGCGTATTTTCCTCCAGTTGATGTTGGCGCAACATATTCTTCTTAATTTTTATTTCCAGGCATTTGGCCTTGCGCCGGACTAAACAAATTATCCCAAAATTGAAAATTGCTATCATTTGTTGCCATCGATGTTTGCTTATGTACGGCGATTACTCGACAACTGCCATTGTACGAAGTTGACGTATATTAGACGCACACAGGCATTATAGTGTCAGGTTTGAAATTATTTTGATCAGCGGTTTACGAGAGATCTATTGAGAATGAATTAAAAAACTACAGATTATAGATATTTTATCTAAAATTATAGATCTAAATTTAGATATAACATTGGCAACACTAAAAGAAGTAACCGAAGTAATTCGAAGCGGTAGTTTCGTACGACGGACGGAAAATTATTTCACATGACAATTATAGCAGACTGCTCCACACATCATAAAGTCCGGCCCCCTCTAAACATTCAGCTTTGGAATCCTAGTACAATCTTAGTTTCTTTGAATTTCAGTATTAATTAATGGTGTCAATGGCAGTCGTCTGTGGCAATACGTTATCCATAATGACTGCGGGAACAGACAGAGTTGCCATTAAAATAATTTTTCATTCAACGGTCGTATTATAACATTTAAATATGCGAACGCCGACCCGTGATTATGCATCATTCAACGATTTTTAGTGAAAGCCAACGACATCTTGAAAGTCATATGAATCATATTTCGAACGCCTTTCTATTTGGATTTAAAATTACGAAGACTCAATGTTACTACGACAAAAAATGGAAATTAATGGTTGTTAACAATGACATCATTGGATCTAAAAGTTATTATTTTCAAAACCGAAATACAAGTTTAACAGAAGCTCACCTATCCAGTGACGTAGCAAGAGGGGGTCGACGGGGGGAAATCGCCCTCGGGCGCAAGTGTTAAGGGGCGCAGATTCGACAATATATTTTAAAAAGAATCCCGGAATAAAAGTCACAGGAAAAATGTCACGGAACAAAAGTCACAATGTCGCGTTACCCTGAGCTACCTAAACAAACTTAATAGGAAGAAAAGTCACAATGTAGCGTTACCCTAAGCTACCTATCAAAGCTTAATAGGATAAAAAGTCACAACTTTGATTTTCTGTGTAGGACAAAAGTCAGAGGAAAAAAAAAAGTAATATTTTAATTCGATTTATACTAATTAAATGTTGTAGTGTGACTTTATTTTAGTCCTATGTAAGGTGGGGTTTAATTCTTCATGTTATTGTAAGTGGGTAATGAGTCACAAAATAAATAATCAAAACATTTTTGTTTTGGTGGGGGGCACCAACATTATTTTTGCCCCCGGGCGCTGAGAACCCTTGTTACGCCACTGCACCTATCATAGACTCTGAGTAGTCACAATATGAGCCACGCCTCTTCAGAATGGTTGAGAGTACAGAGGTCACTCTATATGCGAGTCCAATATTTCATATCATGACCCCCTGGCAGATTTGATGACATTTGTAATACGGTCTGGCCACAAGGGGCCGGAGGGTCAAGCATGAACACGCCATGACCAGAGCAACTGACCAGCACAAGTTGGAAATTATTACACTGATCATCTATCATCTAATGCGTGACTTTGCTTGAAATAGATTTCTTTTTCAGTCGCGTGGATTGTCCGAATCGGACTGGTCACTTCTGTCCATGATGGTCATTTTTGATGCTGCGGATTTAGCCAACTTTTACAAGCTTCATCGAAAACAGAATTAATTGGAGAATTTATTGATGAGTAAAATTAATCTCTCTTTCTCCCACCCACCCCTCCCACCCTCTCTCTCTCTCGTTTGTTTCTTTCAATGTTCTCTCTCTGTATCTGTCCCTGCCTCTATATGTCTGTCTCTCTCTCTCTTCGTTAGTTTCTTTCAATTCTCTGTCTCTGTCTCTGTCTCTTTCTGTCTCTCTCTCTCTGCTCTCTCTCTCTGTCTCTCTCTTCCATCGTCTCTCTCACATCGACTATTGCTATTTACTAAGATCAGTTCAGTTACACACAGAGACAAACGGGGAAAATGGAAAGAAAAAAAAATACATTGCACCAATCTTCAAAGTGAGAAGGATCTACCAGCTTTGAAAATCGGCATTAAAAATCCAACCTTTCATCCGGGTTTGAACACTGGGGAGCACGTAGCAACTTCAGTTACCAGAGCAGTCCGAGGAAAATAGTTTATTTACTAAACTTAGCTCAGACTGGTACAAGGCTACAGTTGTGGGGCACCCAGTCAGGATCGAATTCACCTCACTTGCGAATTTGTTCGCAAGGCCAGATTGCTGAACATGGTGCTATGGTGGATATCATTATTTTCAAAGCTCAGCTGATTCTGACACAAGTCAAGAATAATCAGGTACCAAAATTTCATCGCGTTACGGTAGGCGCCCATAAAGTTATTAGGTTGTTCGGACAATAATGGGCGACTCTAGATACCAACATTTAGTCGTGTCCTACAACATTGTTATAGTACCAATATATATAACCAATATATATACAGTACCGCCCATAAATAATACCACTTTTTTATAGACATTTAATTTTCTTCTAAGCCAAATATACCAGAATTTTATTATTTCTAATGGTACATTACACAATCAAAACGGATGTTATCAGGTATTATTTATGACCAAACTCTACATCATTGAAACTATGTTGCCAAAAATATGAATATGTTGCCGTCCAAAGATGAGATGAGTAGAGTTTGGTCATAAATAATATCCGTTTTGATTACAATGTTCCACCAGAAATAATAAATCCTGGTATGTTTGGTTTAGAAGAAAATTAAACGTCTATAAAATAGTGGTTTGGGTGTACTTATTTATGGGCGATACTGTACATAGCTCGTTTTAATGGTTAAAATGTGCTCTTTTCAATAATATTCAACTGCACTATTTATTTCATTTCAGAGTTATCTGTAGACGGTGTAGACCAGGGTTTCTCAACCTTTTTCAGCCCGACGCCCCCCCCTATGACACCTAGCTACGTGTCAACGCCCCCCTGTAGTTCAAATATGAGAAGTAAACACAGTGATTTCTTCCTGCAATTCGATTTCTTGTTCTTCAACCTTGCAAATGAATTGATTCATAACCCAGACAGGAATATTCATAGCAATCCGATCTTCTAGCGCCCACGTTGAGAACCACTGGTGTAGACCCTTAAACCCGAAGATGGAAAAAGAAGTGTATAATCTCATTGTCCAAGTATACACTGAGTCGCATTGCGTCTCAAACAGCTTCCATTATTAACTTAGCATGGGGTGAAGGACTCATCTTCGATCGTACAGTGCGGCGTTGGTTTTAAAGGTGTCGTAGTTGAGATTTGAGTATCGAAGACCAAGAGCGCAGGGGACGTCCATCTGAAATTGAAAATGAACAATATAAGATGTTGGTCGAACAAAACCCACGCCAAATTATCCAATACATTCCATAGATCCTGGGTGTTGGCAGTGTGACAATATCTAAGGCAGATTACTAAAGTGAAAAAGCTCGATAAGTGGATTCCACATGAATTCAACGAAAACCATTAACAAGAACAATCCTTTTAGTCGTGTCATACAACATTACTGTAGTATCTTGTACTAATATATATAGCTCATTGTAATGACTAAAATGTGCACTTTTCACCGTTTAATTTCTCTGTAGACAGTGTAGACCCTTAAAGCCGAAGATGAAAATAGAAGAGCTTTGTATAATCTTCTTGCACGAGTATAAACCTAGTCACAATGTGTTTCAAACAGCTTCCAATAATAACCTAGCTTGAGATGAAAGACCCAGCCCGATCATAGAGTGCGGCGTTGGTTTCAAATTTGAGTCTCGAAGACAAGAGTGCAGAGTACGTCCATCTTTAATTGGAAATGAACGATTGACGATGTTGGTCGAACAAAACCCACGCCAAACTGTGAGAGAAATGCCACAGACACTGAGTGTTGGCAGTGTTACACTATCAGACCATCTACGGCAAATTAGTAAAGTAAAAAAGCTCGATAAGTGAATTCCACATGAGTTCAACGAAAACCATTAACAACTAAAAATTTTCCGAAAAACCTTATAGTTGCCTACCCTGGCTTTGTTTCAGACAACCGGTGAGGAACGAACTCACCACAACAGTGAAATGGTATGCGAGACGTGCTTGTAACCATCGTGTTACATTAGACACGCTTTATTCATTGTTTTAATTTGCGATTAGGATTACCGGACACGGAAAAAGATAAATAAAAGGTTTGGTAATACAAAAGTGAAACAGAATTAATCAAACATTTCACAATGGGTAATAAAAGTTAAAACAAAAAGATATTCATTATAAAAGGAACCAGGATTCTAATATCGACATCAGAACACCTAAGATTTGAGACGAGGTTCTGATCCGGAAACAGGAAAACCCCGATTACCACCGTAACTAGTCAATCTCGTAATTAGTCTCACGTTTTAGAGGCGTCTCTCTCTCTCTCTCTCTCTCTCTCTCTCTCTCTCTCTCTCTCTCTCTCTCTCTCTCTCGTTTGTTTCTTTCAATTTTCTCTCTCTGTATCTGTCTCTGCCTCTATCTGTCTGTCTGTCTCTCTTCGTTAGTTTCTTTCAATTCTCTGTCTCAAATATAAAATTACCCGACAGTGCTGTATAAGACCGAAAATAAAAATCAGATATTATTTTTGATAAACCTGGCTTCGTTTCTTCTTCTCTTGATGAGCCAGTGAGTATTCCTTTCAGCACGCCATACCAGTTCCAGAGACGCAAAGCAGTCCCGGAGAGATCATCATCATCAACAACCCATAACGTAACATAATTCTCAGTGACTGGCGTTCGACCCCTGGTAAAAACTAGGACTTTATGCTGATTTTCAAAACAGGCATACCTGCTTGGGAGGCAACCAGTCTAGGAGAAGAAAAGGTCTGATTCCAAAACATAGCTCACCAGAAAATAGTGGCAGCGTGGGTGGGTTCAATTAGCTTCCATAACCAACGTGACCATGCAATCATTATGGGAAGAGTTGGGAAACGCCCTTCTCCAGCAATGGGTCTCAATTGGCTGCTGATGATGGTGACGATGATGATGATGATATTTTCCTTCAACTTTCCTTCCAGCAAAGTCAGACAAAGTACAAAGATGACTCTAA
This sequence comes from Architeuthis dux, assembly GCA_006491835.1. Classification (NCBI taxonomy): domain Eukaryota; kingdom Metazoa; phylum Mollusca; class Cephalopoda; order Oegopsida; family Architeuthidae; genus Architeuthis; species Architeuthis dux. Next base: position 175,689 of record VCCN01000519.1, read on the forward strand.
GAATCTCTGGTTCAATTAATTAGGCTTCTCACATCAGAAGTCGGTATATTAAGCTTCCCTTAAGGTACGTCTGCTACTCACATCAGAGAATTGTGTTCTCTTATCCATAACGGTCATATTGAGAACATTGCAACAAATATTATAAAACGTTCATATAGTCTTTAAATCACAAGCGCCAGTGACTGATACAACTGGTATAAAACTAGGACTTTAGATTCTGATTTTCTAGACAGGCATGCCTTTACTGCACAGAAGCCTGGTGCACCACAATCTTCCTCATGTTCAGTTTAGTAAATATATGTAAACAAAACAATCAACCCGGACTGTGTTGCTGACTCAAAAACCTCAAAAAAGCGTAAAAAAACGCTAAAATGCACTGTTATGACCATTTAAATGGCTAAAAATGGCTTAAAATGGATAGACCAGTCTTTAAAAATGGCTAAATATAGCTCAAAGTAGTCGGGCTTTTGGCATGTATTCACATACATACATGCCGCATGTATATACACACACATACATCAAAATACACACACACACCTATTTCACATTTCCGCTAAGTCCTGCTGCCGACACTTTGCAACATATGTATCTAAGTTTTGTCAAAATGTAATTTTCTGGTGATGTGTCACGATGTTTAAAAAGATTTATATTTTTTTCTGTCTTCCTGTCGGTCTAGCCTCACCCTTGCCCCACTCCCACGGTTTTCTCTTCATTTCTGAACGAATTCTTGAAGAAGTTGGGGCCCCACCCCTAGGCTCAGCAGCTGAAACCCTGGATCTGCGCCTGAAACCATTTGTCTCCGAGGACGACGACGACGACGTTATAATTATGAATTATTGACGCTTTATTGATGAAGCGATTAAATGACTGGGTAACCAGATTCAGGTTGCTTGTCTGTCTGCTTCATTTGGCCTGTTTTTCAAATCATTTTACAGACCTTAATTTTTCATTCTCAGTCATTTCTCTCTATATGACCGGCTCCATTGAAAGCCCGCAGCTTCTGACCACGGTCTTTCTCTGCTCTAGACCAACAGACCGTTCCTAATTAGTTCGTCTGGGAAGAGTAAGGGTCAGTGTTTGGGGATTGAAAGAGAAGTTACAAATTAATCAATCAAAAAAGAAAGATAAGGAAAAGAAAATCTTTAAAATATAAAGGTCCCAGGCAGAAATCGGTTGAAATTGAAATAGAGAATGGCAATTAGTTCCGTTAACTTCGAGATAGAAATACAATTCTTAAAAACGTTATATATTCTTTAGTAATTAGGTGACCAAGAACCTGTATAACAATGTTCATTCTAATCGGTCCAGCAGTTCCAAAGTTCAATATGTTTTGCATATTGACACATCGTTAAAAAATGTAAACAAACAATCGGATCGACCGTAACTCACCATTTTAAAAATTACTGGTGTTTTGTCAACAGTATAGCCAAATTTCAGCAAGATTAGTCAAGATTTGAGAAATGTTCCTAATTGTAACCAAAAACAAGGTGTTTGCTTATAAAATGTAAACAAACAATCGGATCGGCCATAACTCAAGATCTCCCAGGTGGAATCTCTCCACAAGCCTACATAAAACATTTTATTAAAATATGTTAAGGAATAACGAAGTTATCCAATTGAGAAAAAGGATACAACGACGACGAAAACGACGACAGACACCTATGGCGAATGATAGTCCACGGCTTTTTTCCGCCGGGGACAAAAAGGAGAGTACCGGAAGCAAACCAAATCTCTGCCAACGCCATACACTAACTAAAAAGTGAATGAAAATCAGTCCATATACAGCTACGATGCAGGGGGAAGTAACTGTAAGTTTTGATTTTCCATATTTCGGACTATTGTCTTAATATATAGATAGGATCCGCCCCCAAATTTAATCAATTCTTCCTTATCCTATGAACCACGCTTCCACAAAATGTCATTGAAATTCATTGTGAACTTGGGGAGATATTGTGTATAATTCATCCGACAGTATTAGATTGAAGAGACAATTAGGAAAGCCAAAGTTGATGTTACAAATTTCTTTATTTAATTTAACATGTTTCGTTAGTCAGAACTGACATCTTTAGAAAACGTGTGAGAATACAGAATGGCATACACATACACATACACTATACACATATAGAATGGCATACACAAATACATATACCTTTCCAACGATGTTGGAGAGGTATATGTATTTGGTCACGTTCGTCTTTCCGTATGTCTTGCCGTCTGTCGACAAGATATCTCCGTCTGTACTCAATGGATTCCAATGATATTTTGTAGAAGGGTGGGTAACTCCGTGCTTTGATTAACATCCGATATTTAGATGGTTTGATTTTAGAACTTGTCTTTGTGAATATGGCTTATATTGTGCATTGGATTTCATATTTACTAAACAAAGATTACTCTGACACAAGGCCATAATAGCGGGGCATTCACTGGGGATCGAACTCACAACAGAGGAATTGGCCTGTGAGACTACTTGTAAAGTATTACTGTATGGCAGACACCCAAACATTCACCCAGTTTAGCTTAGTTTGGCACATGGCCACTATAATATGGAGCGATCCCATATAGAATGAAGATTGCAAATTTCAGTTCAATCCAACCAATTGTTTGGTTTCCCATACGGTCTGTCTTGACGGATACACACGTACAATGCCTGATTAACCTATAACAGGGACCCTAGGCTATTGGCAATAGGGCCCCCACCATCTTCAACCATCCTTCTCTACCCCACCCCGTTTCGTGTGTCATTTTAAGTAAGTAATGCGATCTGTCAATCGTGTGAATAAAGTGGATTGTTATGTGCTAATGTGTAATATATTCATTCCAAGAGATATTTGTTAGGACATTTCTATTAACTTTTAAGATATTATTATTATTATTATTCCATATCAGGCTCCAGTTATAGTGAGCTCTCAGACTTCACACCAGGGAATGTTCTTATTTTGACAGTTTTATTTATAATCCATTTTCCCTGTAGTAGTAGTGATGCATTTCTAAATTGCTATTTATTTTGGGGCCCCATCAATGTCTTGGGCCCTATCCCGTAGCGTAGTTTGCGTATAGGCTAATCCGGCTATGGTCCTGTTAGCTATGGGCCCTAGTCTTAAGCCTACTCAGCCTTATAGTATAATCCGGCCTTCACACATACGTTTTTCTGATCTAAAATATTATCCGTACTTTTATTAACATCCGATATTTAGATGGTTTGATTTTTAGAACTTGTCTTTATGAATATGATTCATGGGCGCAGGAGTTTCAGCTATATTGCACCCAGACTTTGGAATTAATTACCATATGATATCCGGAACTTACATACATTAGCAGGCTTTAAATCAAAAATAAAACCTTTCTTGTTTCGAGACTTTTATAATTATATGAACTCAGTAAATAAACATACTTCTTAACTGTAGCTCCTGTCCTGTGTTTTGTAAAAAGATTTTTTATTGACAAGTTGCACTTTCTTCTTACTCTTCTTTAATAGGCCTTATATTTATACTGCAATTGATTGCACATGTTTCCAGTTGTGTCCAGTGGGGACTTAATTATTGGGGTTCCCGAGAAAGGGCGCTTTCTATAAATGCATTTATTATTATTATAAGTGCATGTATTATTATTATTTATTATTAATTCAGTGAATAAGAGGTGGTTAAATTTTTGTGCTGATTCAGGACATATTTTTGAGAGATATTCTTCCGTTTTTTTTCTCCGTAAATTTATGTATACGCTCATATCTATCAACACGATAACTCCAAATGTTATGATATCTAAAAGGTTATCCTGGGGTCAGACACCTCTGCGGAAATGTAAGTGTCTAAAACAGGATGGGACCGTTGATTGACACCACGTAAGCGTTAGAGAAACTATAAAGCAGACCCGAACAGAAATCTCGACACTAAAAGAAGAGACAGACATCAGCGTAGCCGTAAGGCCCGAGACTGCTGTCCCTGTTGGGGACAGACTGTCGGTTCTCCTTATCATCTCTCTCCCACTCTTCACTCTCCGGCCGACAAAGAGGTATGTTGTGTAATAAAAATATGTCCAGATATTTTTATAAGCAAGTCTTCGAGTTTCCTTTCTATCCAAGTCCAGGACAACCCACTATACAACACAAAGGAACTCATTGAATTTCCATGGAATTTTATGGAAGGGTGGATAGTAGGCAACGGAACAGGTGATTGCATTTTGAGGAAGATCTATTTACAATTACCTCCCCTACATCGTAATTATATATCCACACCACATAGTATCGCCAAAAGTCTGTCCACATGATATCTCCAAAGGTTCCCAATAAATTCCTATGATAATTTGTGGAAATGTAGAAAATAGGCTACGGAAGGTTTGATTGAATTTTGGGGCGGATCCATGCATAATTACTTCCTCTCACGTTGGCAGAGGTATGCGCTCTCCGGGTGCTTTCTAGTTCTATTATCATTAATCTCTTCCTCCTCTTCTTTTCATCACAAACTAAGGTTTCGTCTTTCTGTCTAGCTAATCTCCTGTCGCCATCTCAAACAGGTTGTGCTTCATGTCAGTGTTGAAATCCTTACCCAGATTCCCCATTACGCACATCAAACGAAATCTGTGCATTGAAAGAAAAACACCCCTAAAGCCATTATACTAACTGAGTTACTGACGAAATCTCATACAAGTGGAAGGATTATGGTTAGGTAGACACATCTTTCCCTTGCGTAACAACAAAAACCAACAGAACATGATTTCTACAATTTTCATTTGAGTACTAGTTGAACTATCTGATGTAACTAAGACTTTTATTTTATAAGAGAAAATAGTACCTGAAAATGACGTCTGTTCATTAGTTTTACTTTTAAACAAACAAAATAATCGCTTTTAAGAAGTCTCGTCTCTTCCCTTTCCACCTTTTACATTAGATGAGTTGGGGTTGTCATGCTTGTCTTTAAAGAAGTCTTGCCTCTCCTCTTTCCACCTTTTAAATTGAGTGGGTCGGGGGTTACCGTGCTGGTTGGGGTATTTGAAGAGAAAGTTATTTGATTGTTATAGGGTAATAATTGTTCATTCGTCAGATTTGTGCTAAAATATCATTTTTCTTTCTAGTATCAATTAAGCCCAATTCTAATATGCTTATCTATTATCTATTCTATTCTATATCTTATTGTGTATCTTAAAGCATTGATAAATCCCCCCCTCTCTCTCTCTCTCTCTCTCTTTCTCTCTCTCTCTCTCTCTGCTAGAGGTAATTTGGCAATGTGGAAATGAAAGATTGAAAAAGCGTGTCACGTCTCAAACATATTTATTATCATGAATATGAGCCTTTATGCATTTTGACGTTCATCCTGCATCACCAGAAGTGGTTTGAACAATGCAGAAAATGTACTGTGCAGAATGAAGTGAAAGATCTTATGTTGATGTTGTTCTGGTGAAGAAGAAAGTAAGGAATGTAAAGTAACCTAGATTTCAGCCAAAGGGTTAAGTTGAGGCAATCTTGAGCCAGTGGGGGTAAAGGTGCTTAGATAAAGAGTTGATTAATGTGTGTTTATATTAGCTGTTAAGTTTATATGACCTCAGGTGTGCTTGTGTATTCCGGTTTGTGTCTTTGTTATTGTGTGTGTGTCTGTCCGCGTGTGTGGTTGAAGTGTATGGGCCTCAGCCACACACGCGGACACACACACACACACACACACGCAATAACACACACCCAAACCGGATAGATAGATAGATAGATTGATAGATAGATGTGAGCACACATAGATAGATATGAACATACTGTGATTGATAGCTAGCTAGCTAGCTTGCTAGATTGATAGATAGATGGATAGATACATAGATCGGCACATATACAATGTCGTCCATAAATGAGTACACCCCTACCACCTTTTTTTTATAGAAAGTTAATTTTCTTCTAAACCAAATATAGCAGGATGTTATTATTTCTAGTGGAACATTACAGAATCAAAACGGCTATTATCAGTAATTATTTATGACCAAACTCTACTGTTGCCAAAAGTATGAATATGTTGCCGTCAAAAATGAGTACAACCCTACAAAAAAAGCATTTTTAGCAACGGAGTTTCAATGCTGTTGAGTTTGGTCATAAATAATATATGATAATATCCGTTTTGATTGTGTAATGTTCCACTAGAAATAATAAATTCCTACAATGTTTCTATAAAAAAGGTTGTAGGGTGTACTCATTTATGGGCGACACTGTAGATAGATAGATAGATACATACATACATACATACATGCATAAATACGTACATACATAGATGTTATGTTTCATCACCCTAAAGTGGAAATAGCAACAAGAATCAGATAAGCTTTGGGGCTAAGGAACATTAGTGTAGACTTTGCCTATTGGTATCAAATGAACTGCTTTTCTCTTCGTAATTTGTTTGCACCCGGCCGACATACCCGAGTCTCTTTAATTATTCGGACATGCCTGAACGCTCGGGTGGACCCGACTCTTCCCATCATTTGTAGTCAGGTTATCAGCACCCGTATCGATATCATTTGACGTTCAACCATCGTCGGTTTTGACAATGAGATATCGACTTATATCAGACAATCCCTAAACCGTGACTTGCGTTTCATAGCAGATAAAACTGAATGTCAGACCATAGATGCACCAGTTCGATCCCATTTGTTAACTGCGATTAAAGTCGACAGTTCTATGAATGGCAAAAGGTTTTTTCGTTCAGAATTTTTAGAATCGGTTCATAGCGTTGATAAAGATAGAAAGATAGGATAGAGAGAGTAGGAAATGAAGAAATAGGAATATTTATTTTGTTTTTACATCACACTACGTCATATCATTACCTTTTTGAAAATCAATTCTCGATATAAAAAAATAGAAAGTACAATAAATAAATAAATCGATAAAGAAAGCAGACTATACCGTGTTTATAACTAATGTATACAC
>VCCN01000519.1:326253-336624 GCA_006491835.1 Architeuthis dux
AAGAAGAAGAAGAAGAAGAAGAAGAAGAAGAAGAAGGACGAATAACGAGAGGAAGAAGAACGAAAAAAGGAAGAAAGGAATGACGAAAAAGGGAAGAAGAAGAAGAAGAAGAAGAAGAAGAAGAAGAAGAAGAAGAAGAAGAAGAAGAAGAAGAAAGAAAGAAAGAAAAACTAAGGAGTGGATAGAAGTAAAGAAAGGTAATAAAGAAAAAGCCTAAAGAAACAAAACAAAACCAAAAAAGAAATGCAATAACTCCGTTTCCCTTTGATAATCAAAGAAAAAAATCGGAAACGACAGTTTCTATTGGGTGTAAGTTATTTGGGCCTTGTGCTTCTGTGCTTCTGTGCATGTCGGGTATATTAATATAGGTGGCGACATGGGGGGATTCTAAAATTAACAAGGCCCATTAATAAAAGCCTTTTCTTCTGAAGTCCCTCTTCGATTATTATATTTCATAAATCTTAGCAGACCCTTTGTTCAATGCGGTGTTTCTAGTCTTTTTATTTCTAGGCAAGTGCTAATCGGCCAGAAGAAAATTATAAACCGGTCTGATTAGTCACTCAATAAAAACTGTCACCCGACCAACGTCTTTTAGCAGTGTGCTGGTTTGGGGGTGATCAATTAACAAAAATGGGAAAAGGGGTGATCAATGAATGAATTACTCCTCTCATCTTTTGTTCGACAGTGATCACTAAAAAGTCAAGCAATCAAACTAAGGGATCAATTAAGCCTGAACTTACATTGCAAATCGAACCCCTCTCCCCACTAAAAAAAACTATTATGGAGTCAAAAAACAAAAGAAGCGTTTTTTTAGACATAATAAGACAGAGTACATGGTTGAATGTGCAGCCTGTACGCATGCATGCATGCATACATACATACATAGACAGCACGCCAGAATCACTTAAAAACTGAAGAAACCTATGTTGACAGTTTTGGTTGACGTTTTCTAACAGATCAATAAAACAATAACCACCATCTTAATGAGTTTAATAACATTTTCTGCAGACTCCTTGTGGAGCATAGGGCCGCATTTTCAGTATCGATTAGATTCTACGGGGTGGGGTTGCTAGCTCAACCACCCAAGATGGACTGTCTTACAGGGCTCCAACTGCGCTGCTATTTACCCATAGCTGGAGGGAGAGAAGTGGATTCTGGCCTTTCCCAAGGGCATTAGTTCAAAGTGAAATTAAACTTCCTCGACCAGAACTCGAACTCGGTTCACCGATTCTGTTTTCCGCGCCGGTAACCGCTACGCCACTCTGCACCTCTATGTTTAGTAAAATAAGAACAGAATATTTGTTTTTTGGATATTTGGAGATTAAACATTCTCTTTATTACACATATTTAAAAGGAAATATTGAAAGTATAAAGGGCAACCCGACAGCGACAGAGAGAGAGAGAGAGAGAGAGAGAGAGAGAGAGAGAGAGAGTGTGTGTGTGTGTGTGTTAGTTTCTCATAACCGATATAATATGGTATACTGAACTACCAGAGTGACAATTAGTTGTCTAATAGGACCGTTAACTCCGAGATACCCGATTTTTTAATTTCAAACTATACAATCCTTAAACACGTTAGAGGTAGAATCTCTCCACAAACCTACGTACAAAATGTCATCGAAATATATAAAGGAATAACGAAGTTATCCAATTGAGAGAAAAAAGGATACAACGACGACATATATAGCAAATGATAATCCCCGGCGAGATTTAGTTAAGTACTAGGGATGGTCACTTCAAGCAACTCGCATGAGTTTTTTACAGATACTACAAAGCTTTAGATTTACACCCATAGGTTTAACATTAGCAAAGTAACTGGTATTTTACTAGACTCAAACTAAGGACTATTAGTACATCTATCATTTAGTAAACAATACAGCCGGAAGGAGATGGTTGGAAAAAAGATTAACGATTAAATCCCTGCCTGGCCTTTACTGTTTGACTGACGAACTCACCGAGGTATAGAAATGTGAGTTCAAGTCTCGTGTGAAGTTACTTTCTTATACTGAATTTTTGTAGCTAAATTAACTTCCGAAAAGAAGGATCAGCAAAAATATGCTGCGATAAAATGCAGCAAAACATGTAAGGGAAGTGGTCTAAATTAATAATGATAAATGTGTTCATGGAAAGTGTTCAGATGAGAACTACATTCACTAGACCAGTGGTTCCCAACCGGGGGTGGGGGGATTGGGGTAGTCCAAGAGAGGAATAAGACTATTAGGTAAAAATTAAAGTCCAGTCTAGAAATAGGGTTTTCTGCATTTCTATTTATCAAGTCGAAATAAGTTGAGAATGATTTAAGATGTGCTCTCTCACTAACAGACCCACACATTATAGAACTTGTAGGAAAAGAACAAGAGATCATATTGATGAGTATATCAGTTACGATAGCAGAATTCTTTTTTTTTAATAAATTGAAATTTCAAATGATGTATTCTAATTATTTTCGCTTGCTTTCTTTGAGTAACAAATACACAGCAGCAGCAGCAGCAGCAGCTGTACAGTTATAAAATTAGACTAATTCTTAGTATGAAGCTGTCTAATTATACGCAAAATAAAGTTATAATTTGAAATTATTTTTTGTTGCAACTTAATGAAAGGAAGGGGGGATACTAGTAATCTTATTGACAGAAATGGGGAATGATTCGAAAAGGTTGGAACCACTGCCTTAGACCCTCATGTCCGGGAATGTTTAGTTAAAACTCGGTCTGTAATCAAGGCACATCCATACTTTTTGCATATATCAATGACTCGCTGCAAGTTCCACACAAATAGCTGCTTCCCAAGAACATCTGCTATGTGGAATAAACTCCCTACTGAATGTTTTCCCGACGAGTACAATATCAACCTTTTTAAATCATTTTTACTTATAAGTCATTTTAACTCTGTTATTGCTCTTCATATTTAGTGTTTCTAACTCTTATAAGTCATTTTAATTCTCTTATGGCTCTTCATTTTTAGTGTTTCTAACTCTTATAAGTCATTTTAATTCTCTTATTGCTCTTCATTTTTAGTGTTTCTAACTCTTATAAGTCATTTTAATTCTCTTATTGCTTCTCTTAGACTTTCTTGGTCTTCGTTTTAAACATGTTTACGATTTTAACATCAATTCTGTGGTATAAATAACGCCCTTTTTACTAACACTTTGATGTGAGAAGTGGTCAAAAGGCTTTGTTTAGGGTGACCAAATGTAAAACAAATATGCGTTTAATACTGTGCAGATACCGATGAAAACAAGAAGATTTGATCAGAAATTTTAGAATTTCATTCTTTCATACATTCGTTTCTATGAAAACATTTATAACAACCAATGATGATGGCAAGAGTTCGAATAAATCAATGTAAGTATAATGATGACAATTCCTCATCTCAAATATCAGACACAAAATTATCAGAACAGTAGAAATGTCGCAATCACTGAGATCAGATATAAAAAGGCTTCAAATGACACCACCTAATGTCCTTCGGGACAGTGGCATAGTGGATATAGGTCAATGGGTTGCAGTTAACAGGTGGTCGTGGCTCCAATCCTGGATCAGATAGTGAAATCCACGTATATTCTGGTTGAGCAGAACAAAAAGAGACATCTCAGATATGATATAACATGAGGATCAGCGAATACAAGATATCCCCTAACATGAAAAAAAGAACAAATAGGCACATGGAGAAGGCCGGGGGTAAATGGCCGAGATGTTGAGTCTATAACAATATCTATATCGACCAAGATGAGAACATCAATTCATAGATTTGTGTTTCTGATTTCCACTTCTTGTTGCTGTGTCGGACTCGGTCCATTCTGGAGAAAGAGTATATGAGTAGAAAGCGCAAAGGGCAGCCCCTAGGGTTCCTGGCGCCAAGGGGAACTTCGGCGGCCTTTCAAGTATAGTATTAGCACCAAAGTAGCTATGCCTGACTGAGATTGTCGTTGGTCATGAGAAAGTCCTTTGCTAATTGTTTCTCTTAGTTTCACCACAATAGAAAGGGAATTTTCTCATTTCCCGTTTATTCCTCATTTATTCATTTTCCCGTTTTTCCATTTGTATTCGTATAATCCTACTGTCTCCGACAGCTGACAGACGCCCCTTAGCAATTGGCGCCCTGTGCGACTATCGGTGTTGATGGTACCTAGGGCCGGCCCTGCTCTATTTTCCCCTTCTTGTTGCTGTATCGGATTTTAGTCGACCCAGTTTAGAGAATGAGTTTCATGCGCACTGTTCGGTAGAAAGCTACTTGATTGATTGATTGATTTGTTTAGCGGCATATCAACCCTTCATGGGTCATTTAATGCCGAAATCAGTTTAAAATGTAAAAAAAAGTCTTGCGACTTCGGTGAAAGGTTATTTTTTTTTTAATAGATTCTTGCCACTTTGGTGAAAGGTTTTGTTTTTGTTTTAAATAGAATCTTGCGATTTTGGTGAAAGGTTATTTGTTTTTAACTAGAGTCTTGCGACTTTGATGAAAGGATATTTTCCTTCTTTTTAAAAAGAGTTTTGCGACTTTGCTGAACGGTTATTTTTAAAAAAACTTGAGCCTTGCGACTTTGTTGCAAAAACAGGTGGCCCCTGCAGGGCATGCAGTCGGCGTATTCTAGGCCCCAGCCGACAGAGCCGAAAGCGACTTGAATGAATGAGTCTGCTATATAGACATAAGAGGTGCTATTGTATTATTTTTATTGTGTTAACAATAATGAAGAGGAAGAAAGATTGATAGAGAGAGAAAGAACAATTCGAAAAAGAAAGAATGAAATTCAATTGTTATAAAGGCGTCCTAAAGAAATGAAAAAAGAAAATTAAAAAAGGAAAGAAGGAAAGAGGAAAATGAATGAAATGAAGACAGGGTGAAAGAAAGAAAGAATGAAAGAAAGAAAGAAAGAATGAAAGAAAGAAAGAAAGAAAGAATGAAAGAAATAAAGAATAAAGACTTGAATGAATGAGTCTGCTATATAGACATAAGAGGTGCTATTGTATTAATTTTATTGTGTTAACAATAATGAAGAGGAAGAAAGATTGATAGAGAGAGAAAGAACAATTCAAAAAAGAAAGAAGGAAATATAGAAAGAAAGAAAAAAAAGAAAAAAAGGACTTAACGGAAATGGAATTGAATGAATGAAACATTCGAAAGAGAGTAAAGTTCTTTTTTTTTAATGGAGGCGAAGTAAAAGATGACAGAAGAAAGAAAATGAAAAAAATGAAACGGCACTTTGAAAGAAAACATATTGCTAGAAAGAAAGAACAATTAAAAAATTATAGAAAGGAAAAAGGGAAGGAAGAATTAAATAAAGAAAGAAGCAGAAAATCCTTTAAGGAAAGTTAAATTAAGAAAAGAAAAAGAAAACCTAAAATCTTGGACAAAGAATGAATTTATGCCACCAAGACAAAATGAACACTCGAGTCTATCAGAAAAAAACGTGAAAGGTAAACCCAAAAATGAATATTGATTTCTTCTGTTTGATGCTGAATTGGTTTTTAGCCGACCCACTGGAGAATGAGTTGCACGTCCATTGATTAGTATAAAGCGACTTAACCCTTTATGGGGCAAGGGACTGTATATGATCATCTGAGAACCCATCAGCCACGTGCAAATATTGTAGCCGTAAAGACAACATAATCCGCACCAATGTGGTCTGCAAGCTTTGCAAAGTACACTTGTGCTTGAACAAAGACAGAAACTGTTTTGAAGCACACCACACCCCATTAAATTAGCCTGTTTCTTGCCCACACAATAACATTTTAAAATCAACACGGAGGTATTATTTTTGATGTCAATATCAATTTCTTGTATCTATTCATTTTATTGAATGTTATTCTTTAATTCTATGTTTTATTTAACTTTCTACTTTCATTTTTTTATATTTTCCATTTTTGGTCACTTTTTGGGCGAGGTACCATATATGATCATTTCATCCGAGGGGATTTTACCCCCATAAACAACAGAATTTCAGCAAACTTGCAAATGAAACTATCTTGTAATTAGGTATAGTTTAACATAGAACAAGTTGTTTTGATATCTAAAATATTTTAGAGCGACTTAAATGAATGAGTTCGCTCTAGAGATATTACAGTAGATTGTGAAACTAGTGATTTCGTGTAATCCCTAGGTGAAATCCCTGAACAATCCATAGATTTACAATCAGTGTAATAATGGTTAATAAAGCTTGCGATTCTGATCATTACTACTGTAATGAGTTTAATCTTCACTGGGTTCCCAACTACTGTGACCTTGTGTCAAACTAGTGATGAACTTAGTAAATATCAAGTATATTTCTCCTTCAGTATTTACAGTGTATAGACAGCTTGGTTTAACAAAAGGAAACAGTAGTGGGTCACCCGGTGGGGATCGAACTCATTACAGTAGTAATAGTCAGCACCACAAGCTTGCTAACCATTACTATACCGACTGTTAAACTATGGATTCCATGAAATTACTGAAACCACTAGTTTCACAATCTTACTGTAACAGAGACATGAGAGTACTATTGTATTAGGGCCCTGTCGGCTGGGGCCTCGAATACACCGACTGCATCCCCTGCAGAGGGGTAAGACCCACCCCGCCACCAGCAGAGCCTATCGTGCCCCCTCCCCATGATCCTACATTTAGGGTACAAAAATGTTCTTTAGGATGTCCTCTTTCAGAAAATGTTCCCCAGAAAAAAGTTGGGCAGAACTACCTCATTTGCATAAAATAAAATGGCCGCCAGCATACACAAAAAAAAACAAAAAAACAGAATTTCATATCTCGTCTACCATTTGACATATCTGAGTACTTTAAAGGGCTAAATCATGGGTTTCAGACATAAGGAATTCAAAAATATAAATGTAGGATCATGGGGGTGGGGTGTACGGTAGGCCCTGCTGACCCCCCGGCCTATTACTATTGTATTAACGTAATACACTAAAAGTAATTGCACTAAAAGGGGGGTGGGGTTCGCCCTGACGCCTTCGTGACATTAGTCCTAGGGACTATAGCGATTATTTGAACTGCTCGCTATGTGAAACCCCATGTTAAACCGACCTTGTGTCGTGGGGAGGCTGAGTAAATTATTGTATTAAAGTGTGTATGATACTAGTGTAGTATTTTATTCCTTCTTACAATCGTGAAGAGGAAGAAAGGTCACAAATTCATTGACTGATACGTGTTTACAGGTATGTTTGCTTTGCATAAAAGATTATACCAAAAATATTACCCAGGAAAATGCATTGACCCGTGGTACGGTTTTGAACACCTTAACGGTCAAGAATATGGAAAAAAACATCCCCATGAAAAATGTGAGTGCGCCTCGATTGAATGAGTTCACTATAGAGATGTGGGGGATACTATTATAGTCAAAATATTATCCAGGAGAAAGCACTGACCCTTTGCACAGTTTTATGTGCGTAGGTATCCTCGTTCTCCGCTTATAGCCTCATCGGGGGTGTTGCGGGTTTAGAGACACACGGGTAATTGTCAGTAAGACACACTTCCGGACCTCCAGTCCACTCGAAGCTTCGTTCTGTTAACGGCGCCTGGTATTCCCAAAATGGTCACCCATCAAGGTATTGACAAGGCTCGACATTGCTTAACTTTGGTGATCTCACAAAAACTGGTGCATCCAACTTGATTTTGCCGTAACTTCTTAACCTCAATCCCTGTCCTTGTGCTTGTGCTTAGCAGAGAGGCATTGAATACTGTTTTAAAAGTCTTCGATATGACTCAGTGGTGGATTGAACCCACGACCTACGACCTACAGAACCGTAAGCACTCTCCACCACTGGGCCACGGCTATCGATAGTCAAAATATTATCCATGAAAATGCACGGTATTAAACAGTAACGCACAACATTCTTAGAAAGATTTAAACGGCGTCGTCTAGCGAGTTTCATGAATCTAGGTAAAAATGGCAACAGAAAAAATGGCACATGGAAAAAGTTGAAAACTAGGAAAACTAGGAAAAAATGGCACAGTAATCTAAAAAGATCGATTTGATAAAATAAATAAATGAATTATAAATGTAATGTAATATTTATTCAAAATCTGGTCCAATAATTACTTTTAATTATAAATTCAGAGGAAAGCACATTAAAAATAAAATATTAGACCAACGGATTGAATTAATGTTGGCTGTTCGTTTGGACCTTCATCCTAGTCTTTACACGAGGGTCGCTTTTTGTGCGGATCGCTTAAAATAAACAAACTACACCAAACTGCTTAACTGTCTTAATGCTGTTAGAGAGTGTTGCTTTTTGTGAGGGTTGCTTCAAACAAACAAACCACACCAAATCCCTAATTCTTCAGCCATTTTTACATTTTAAGACTACAGGAATATGTGAAGAGACGCCAATATTCCTTGAGGATCAAAAGAAGAATGAAAACACTGTAAATGGCTTGCGAACCCAATATTTTAAATACTTTACTAATTCAATTATTATAAAGGCGTCCTAAAGAAATGAAAAAAGAAAATTAAAAAAGGAAAGAAGGAAAGAGGAAAATGAATTAAATGAAGACAGGGTGAAAGAAAGAAAGAATGAAAGAAAGAAAGAAAGTAAGAATGAAAGAAAGAAAGAAAGAAAGAAAGAATGAAAGAAAGAAAGAAACTAAGAATGAAAGAAAGAAAGTAAGAAAGAAAAAATGGAATTGAATGAATGAAAAATTCGAAAGCGAATAAAGATTTTATAAAAATGGAAATGAAGAAAAGCTATTCGACGGAAAAAAATTAAAAATAAGATGTAAAGCTATAAATAGAAATGAAAGATATTGATGAAAAGAAATAAAAATTCAAAAATAAGAGAAAGAAAGAAAGAAAGAAGAATTGACTAAACGAATATGAAATTGAATGAAAAACTCCAAAGGCAATAAAGATTTTTAAAATGGAAGTGAAAAAAGATGATAGAAGGAAAAGAAAGAAAAACAAAGAAAAACAAAGATAAAAATGAAAACGATAAATAGAAAGAAAGAAAGAACGAAATAAAGAAAGAAAGAAAAGAAGAAAAAAGAAGAGTCACAAACAGAAAATAAAATTGAATGAATCAGAAATTCGAAAGAGAATAAAGATGTTTTCGAAAATGGAGAAGAAGAAAAAAAAGAAAAAGAAAGATAAAAAGTAAAACTATAAATAGAAGGAAGAAAAGAGATTGATAGAAAGGAAGAAAAAAATAAAAAACAGACAGGAACAAAAAGAAACAAACAAAGGATAAAAGAAGAAAAAAGAAACACATTAACTAAACGAAAATGAAATTCAATGAATGAAACATTTAGAAGATTATTTTGAAAATGGAGATGAAGAAAAAATGAAAACAAAGATAAAAAAAAAGTAAAACGCTAAAAAAGAGAGAAAGAGATTGATGGCAAGAAGGAAAAACAAATGAAAAATAGAAAGAAAGAAAAGATGCAGGAAATGTCGAAGAGAAAACTAATGTAAAGAAGAAGACAGAAAGAGAAGAATGAATTAGTTCCACTCAGAAAGAATGGACACTTGAGTCAATCAGATAAACGTGAAAGGTGAGCTTTACGAGTAAATATCGCACGTGATCCATATCTTCAAAATGGCCGATCATATTTACGTCGGGTTTCTTAATGGACGCCTTTCTTT
Organism: Architeuthis dux; assembly: GCA_006491835.1. NCBI lineage: Eukaryota > Metazoa > Mollusca > Cephalopoda > Oegopsida > Architeuthidae > Architeuthis > Architeuthis dux. The sequence continues at coordinate 335,819 of VCCN01000519.1, forward strand.
GCAGATACGGACACCATTTCACCTTCATCGCCGTAGCCTCCTGGAATTCTTTACAGCTTGCCTTTGTGCCTTGAAGATATCCACTATTATCATTTTTGTCCTTGCGTATTTTATTTTGATTCTTCTGGGCTGAAAAGATAGCCATGAACGCCATTATCGCGAATTGTCTCAGTGGACTTATTTGATGTTTTTCTTCCATTATTCGGGTGTTATCCCCCCCCCCCGCCGTTGACTGCATCATTGCAAAACGCCGTCTGTTTAGTTTTAAATAATGAAGATCATCTCACAATGTTCTAGTGTACCATTTCGCACTGCTTGAATCTCTGTGTGTATATTTGCCTCTTTCCGATATCATAGTATTTATTTATCTGTTTGTTATCGCCTAACCTAGTGTAGGGTCTTAAGGACACTACGGATGATTTCAGCATGGGGGTGTCGAGGGTGAGTTGCCTGACGGAGCCTATCCATCTCTCAGACAGGTTTAGAATCGGAGTTGTCCGTCTACTAGACTGGTTGCCAACCATAGCCGTTAACCGTTACACCAATTGCACCTCCTCGCAGAATCACTATCTGATTCAAAAGAAAAATATATATTTATTTCATGCATATTATTCTTAAGGAAAATGACAATACTTATTGTCACACACACACACACATACACACACATATATATATATATAGTTATACATCATATAACCAAGTTGCGATACACGTACACATATTTGCATAAACAAAGTAAACACACACACATATTCGACACACACACTCACTCACACACACACACACTCACACTCACACACACACAC
>VCCN01000519.1:423431-434044 GCA_006491835.1 Architeuthis dux
TTAGGCTTAATCCTAGAAAAAATATGATGATAGACTCACTCATTTGACATCATTATACATTTTTTGCATTTTGGTACCATCAAAAGTACATGGGTTCCATCAGTGAACATTTGAAATTTCTCTGCAGTTGCAACAAAACCAAAGATGGCGAGAAGAACAAACAAAGGGAAGACGCGTAGCGACGCCATCTTGGACAAAAGACGTAGACGGCGCTGAAATGACATCGGCCTTTTTCTCTCATCTATTTATATTAGAAACCAGGGTTGCCAAATTAGCCATTTTTCGGCTAAATCTGGCTGATTTTTTCTAATTTAGCCGATGAAAATCTACGATAGCCGATTAAATCTCGTTAGTTTAATAAAGCTTGATGTTCAATTTTTATTATTTAGTGTTTTGTTGTTTCATTTCATAAATATGCTTTTGATGAGTATAAAAATATAACATTTAAAATATATAAGATTTAGCCGATTTTAGCCATTTTTAAAGAGAGTTTTAGCTATAAATAACAAACCATACTTGCTAACACAGATTAAAAGTCGATTTTCTGCTTTATCAATTTATATTAGAAGCAGGGTTGTCAGATTTTAGAGCCGCAAAAGAGCTTAATATTAAACATATTGCATTTAAGTAAGTAGTTACTTTATTTAGAAGTTCATAGCAACAACAAACCATCGTCATATCACACTTAGCAGAGAGACTGAATGGAACCCTTTATACAAAAAAGAGCTAGATCTAGCCCCAAAAGAGTTAAGTTGGCTATCCTGATCAGAAGTTGTCGATTTTCTGCTTTAGAAAAACTACAAAAGACTTGTTGCCAAATATGGTTTGCTATTTATAGCTACAACTGTCTTTAAAAATGGCTAAAATCGGCTAACTTTTATAAATTTCATATATTTAAAATGTATACACAATGTATATATATATGTTTTTCTCTCAACTGATGAATACAATATGTGTGTGTGTGTGTGTGTGTGTGAATAGATTTTTAATGGTTCATTACAAGCGGTACTGCCGGTTTCACATATTGATTTTCACAATGAACGTTTGGGTGTTATTTCTAATTGTTTTTATACATCTAGTTTGCTGTTTTCTGGATGGCTAGCTGATTTGTCCAATGGGTGTTCGTGCTTCATTTGGGCGTGTTTTATGTATTTATGTATTATATATATATTCTTTTAGGGAAAATTTGTGTATATATATAAATATGTATATAGGTTAAGAAAAAGTGAAAAAAGTAAAGCCAAACTTTTGATTTAGGGCATAGATCTTTTAATTTTTTGTCATAGGTGTTTTGACATAACAATCATAATTATTATTAGCCTTTACCGGTTTCAACAAATACTCCTTTAAAGCCCACTTATCAAATAAAATAACTATATACTAAAACTCCAGAATAAATTATTAATAACACTTGAACATTTACTTTTATTAAACTTACCAGATTTAATCACTATCGTAGATTTTTATTGGATAAAGAGAAAATCAGCCAGATCTAGCCGGAAAATGTCTAATTTGGCAACCCTGCAGAAAGATGTCTGACATATGGGATCTCTTATAGAACCTGATTGATATTCCACAAAGTGAAATCCACAAAATCGATAGAGACTAAAATACACTGACGTGCCAACAGAAAGGGGATTCAACAGATGACGTTATTCTCAGCATTTAATATTCTATTATTTTGTTCCCCCTTTTTCCTAACAATTCGTCTATTTGGCTGACAAAAAACAACATTTCATAGCATGTGTTTCCTTTCAGCTTTATACAATGCTAGCTGAACAGCGCCTTATCTGTTTTTTGTTGTGGTTTTCAGGAAATTAATTATTCCGGGGCCAGCATGACCCCCCACCCCGCATGATCCTACATTTAGGGTACCAACATGTTCCTTAAGATATCCTCTTTCAGAAAAAAGATGTTCCCAAGAAAAGATCTGGGAAGAACTACCTCATTTGCATAAAACAAAACGACCGTCAGCACACACAAAAAAAACAGAATTTCATATCTCGTCTCCCAGTTGACATATCTGAGTACTTTAAAAGGCTAAATCATGGTTTTTAGACATGAGGAATTCAGAAATATAATATAAATTAATTTATAGGTATTTCAGGATTTTACAAGGAAATTTCAAGTATACTTTATAGGCAACTGAAGTAGTTCTTCCCAACTGTTTTCTTGGGAACATCTTTTTTTTGAAAGAGGACACCCTAAGGAACATGGGGTGGGGGTACAGTAACCCCTGCTGGCCCCCGGTCTAAACGTTATTCGAGTCCCTTATATTGATTCAAATCTGAAATCATTGTAAGTCAGTGTAAATACACGACAGAATCGTTTTATTCATTTTTCACACATGTTTTATTTTCTCATTTTCAATATTCCCTGCTTGTCCCATTTTCTTTCTTAATTTGTTTAATTTTGTTTTCATTGATTTTTTGTTTTTTTTTGTTTTACAACATTTGATTGGATTGTTTTGTGTTAAAGTTCTAAAACACAAATCTATCTTGCAAATCAGCAACAAGAAAAAAATAGTCCAATGCTCTTACTTAGGCTTGAACACCGACCACCGGCGTCAAAAATTCATCAACGTGGCAGGCTACTCCTTAACATAATCTCTTTATTCATTCATCATTTACGGATTTTTTTTCCTACTTTGCAATATTCCTTACTTGTTCCGTTTTGTTTTGTTTTTGTTTTTAACTTTTCGTTATTGTTTTATATTGTTTTCCATTATTTGATTTGTATCTGTTTATCAATAGAGAATGACAAGACAATTGTGACCACAAAATCTAGCCTAATAACATTATGATCTGGATTCGCTGATTGACTTATCAGATGTGGGGGGGGGGACGGATGGACAGAAGGATTAAGTTCTTCTGGGATTGCACAGCAAGAAAAAAAAGGGGGAATTAAATGACCCCTAATTCTTTTTCCACTCAGAAAAGGCAAAAAATATCCGTAGATAAGTTAATAAAGTAGTTGAGTCTGACGAGAGATAAGGAGATGATGGCAAAGAAAATAAATGAGCATCGAACAGGCAAAGCTGGTAATAGGCCAAGGCCAGATGGGAAATGTAGGTCCCCATTTCAAACTGCTCATTAAGTAGTTTCGTAATTAGTGCTAAATACCTATGATTCATGTATGGGTATATACAAGTACATCTAGTGTACTTACCAGTAATAGAACAAAGAACTATAACGATTTATAAAGAAGGTAATGGCCAGCAATTTTCTTCAAACTGTATATAAGACAATAGAATACAGAACTGTAATAAGAAGCTAGTTATTATTGCATCTTTGGATTATTGCTGTTTTGTAGCTGTTGTTGTTGCTGCAGTTTAGGCCCCTGCAAAGCTGGGGTTAGGCCCAGGCTAGATAGGAAATGTGGGCTGATCATTAAGTATATGTGTAATCAGTGCTAGGAGTTGAGATTGGGGTAGCGGTAACGGTGCGGACAATGGAAAGGCATGGGAAAGGCATGAATCCATATCTTCTACCCCCCCCCAGCTATGGGTAAAATAGGTGGGCAGATTGGGCTCCTTAGCAAGACGTATCGCTCTCTGCTTTCCTTTGGACTAATCAGCGAGGCCGAGAAGGGGATTCTGACGACTGAGCATCTCAGGATTTCCACACCTAGGCATTCGCCCTGGAGGGGACTCTCCAGTGTCGTTCCATTGTCCGTAGAGACAAAACGGAGGCCATTTAATATACATGGACATGTAAAAAGGTAAAGCGTCCCGTCTCTTAAGGGACAACTCCCAGTGGAGTATGGAGACCCGGTGACGAAGAACCGGTTTCAGCTTAACGATCCTTGCTAGTCTCAAGTTAGGTCGGGACCAGGACTTTATTCCTACAAGTTCTTTTATGACCACCACCTTATCAGGATGCAAGTCCACCGATGGGATACCTCCACCCTAATCACACAGCTTAGAGTGTACTCAATTAGCTGCTGAGTGCACAGGGAAATTTGTCCCAATGAAGAGTTTCCCACACTCTTCGCTCATACCGGGAATCGAACCCGAGACCTTCTGCTTGTGAGGCGTGTTGTGTACATAATTTTGTGTTATTATTTGTTATTAGCCTTTAAAGTTCGTTGTTGGACATGCCTTCTCCAAGTAAGTGTAATACATGGAGTGTATCTGGCATTACCCTGCCACGCTGGTCCATGATGTGTTGGCATGAGGGAAGCAATGGATTCATGCCTTTTCCATGGTCACTAATTGAACGCAAACTGTCCCAGCCGGGGTTTGAACTAGGTCCGCCGTTTTCATTCTTTGTGCCGTTAACTGTTCGGCCACTCGCACTTACTCTCGTGTTATATTATTTGAAAACGTCAATCAAAACTGTTAACAAAGGTTTCTTCAAGTTTTAAGTTGTTCTAGCTGGCTAGCTGGATGGCTATGTATCACGCGTACAGACCGTACCAATGGAGTTAGTGAGCTGACAAGTTAAACATTTATTCCTTATTATATCTAGGAATCCTTTACCCCCCCCCCTTAAATAGGTTTTTAGTGGGGATTCAATTGCATCGATGGAAATAGAGGTCTGAAAATTTAAACATTCACGCCTTATGTCTAAAAGAATACCAAAATGAGTTTTCAGAGGTAGAGCGGTTATTAAATTTGCAATGTAAGTTTATGCTAAATTGATCCCTTAATTTGTGTCGGCAGTATTCACGCCTGTTTTGTTTTTTTGGAAAATTCAGACTATTTTTTTTTGCCCAACAAAAGTCGAGAGAGGTAACTTATTCATTGATCACCCCTTTTTTCCAATTCTTTTAATTGATCACCCCCAACACGACATACTGCCAAAATGCGTTGGTCAGGTGACGGTTTCAATTGAGTGACAAACCAGACCTGTTGTTATATTATTTGATTTCGATTTATTTATTGTGCACAATAGAAAAAAATGACAAGACAATTTGCTGACCACATAATATATCCTAATAACATTATTATCATTGGGATTGGCTGATTGACTTATCTGATTATGAGACGGATTATCTTCTTCTTGTGGGATTGTACAGGGGGGGGATAAAAAGGAGGGGGAATTAAATGACTCCTGTTTGTCTCCGATCGGAAAAAAGCAAAAAATATCAGTGTATAAGTTAATAAAGTTGCGCAGGGTGTGGCGAGAAAGGAGACGATCATGAAGATAAGGGGAGACAACAATGGCAAAGAGGAGGAATGAATGGACATTGAACGATGATTTAATTATTGCATAGGAGAGGTGCAAGGCGACCAAGCGGTTAATGACACGGGGGATGGATCGCGACAGATTGCCTTCATCATCATCACCATCATCACCATCACCATCATCACCATCATCTCCATCACCATCATCATTACCATCATAGTCATCACCATCACTATCATCATCACCATCACCATCACCAATATCACCATCATCACCATCACCATCATCACCATCATCACCATCACCAATATCACCATCATCACCATCACCACCATCATCACCATCATCACCATCATCATCACCATCATCACTATCATCACCATCACCACCATCATCACCATTATCATCATCATCATCATCATCATCATCAGCAGCAGCAGCAGCCTTTTAACGCCCGCAGTTGGACATAAACCTTCCCCAGAATGCGCAAGACCTCTCGATCGTGAGCGTCACGGCGCCAATATCTCCGGAACATGTTTTAAGTCTAATTTAGTTGAGATTTTACTCTATACTTTGAACTACAGTTTACATTAAGTAAAACATCAATGGTGATTTCTTATTTGTATGTGATATAACTATCACCTTCCACAAGATTATCCAGACCTCTCTATCGTGGGCGTTGCGGCGCCAATACTTTCAGAACATGTCTAGTTCGGCACGCCGTCTTATTTGTTTTGCCGGCCACAAGTTCGCATATGATCTCTGGGGATCCACATCTAATGGCTTCTATGATATCTCTGTTTCTTTTCTAGTATAATGTGCTGTCTTGTGATCTCTCCATGTGATATAGAGAATGGTTCTCTCCTGTGCACCTTGCATGGTTCTCAGTTTCAGAGCCAATCTTTTGGATAGATTCCACGTTTCAGCTCCACAGGTGACTATCGGGAGGATGCATTGGTTGTAGACCCTTCTTTTGGGGACTAATGATGAGCTTGCTTGTTCTTAGATGATGAGCTTGCTTGCCACACCTAGAGTGATTCTTCGCCTGATTTCTTCTTCTTTTGAGATCCCTTGCCCTGGGTAGATGTAGTGATCGCACTAAAGACTTTGGGAAAGTTAGGTATGGGCCATCGTGAAAATGTGAACTTGAAATTGTTTCAAGATAATTTTGGCACAGACTATCTTTCATGGCTAATAAACTGTATTGGCATGTTTTAATGTAATACATTCGATGAAGTAACGTATTTAGTTGAGATTTTATACTATACTTTGAACTATTTTGGTATATGAAAAACCACCTAACTAGTTAGGAGAAATACTGTTGTATAGCCCTCTTGGTCGGCGGGTGGAAAATCCTGAACTTGGAGAAAAAGGAAGACTCGAAACTTGTTTATAAAAATATGAGGATATATTTTTATTTCATAAGATACATTGTGTCGTGGCGGACAATGAAGAGTGGGAGAGAGAGAGAGAGATAGTGAGAGCCGACAGACTGTTCCCAACAGGGGAACTTGCCTTGTGTCTTCCTCTAGCCTAGTCGGTCTATCCCTCCCTGGGAGTCCGGTGTCTCTGTATCTTTAGAGGGCGTCTCTCTGTCGCTTTTATCGGGTTCGAACGCCCACGCTGATTTTCCAGCCCGCCATCTGCAGTGAGGGTCAATATCCTGCCTACGACACCTGAACACCCGGTGTGTCCGTTTCCGGTATAACTTTGTTGTCATCGATATCCTGTTTAGCTTTCAACACTTGTGGGGGTCAAATCTGTGACCTCCGCCCAAATATCTAACAATACTTAGCTAAGAGATTATTTTAAATAAGTACAATTACGAAATTATTATATAGTATACTTTTTAATTACTACATTACTTGAGTAAATAACTTTTTGTGCGCACATACATTTCCTTCGTGCGCTGGTTGTAAAAGATGCGTATGTGCGCGCGCACACTTGTAAGCTTTGGGAGAACAATGGTCCGGACCGCCCTCGACCTGGATCCGTGCCTCTAAGGACACATTCGTAGCGGGTTTGTGCATTCTCGTAGCAAGGGTTCTCAGTGCCGAAGACAACACCCGGGGTCATCCTAGGTAAAAAAAAGTCACATCTCTTAAGAGACAACTCCCAATTCCCAACACCCCCTCTGGCTACGCCCCTGGGTTTGTGGGATGAGACTTGATTTTTTCCTCTATTTACTCAGTTTCCCTCTAAATCTCTTATTTAACCTGTCGGTCAGATGGATTAAGATGTAGGCGATACTCTTTATCAAAGTGCTTAATCCTTAAATTTGAAGGCTTCTTATTAGGATTCGTTCTGAATCCGTACCCCCCGCCCCCTACACCTTCCGCTATCTATCAATCTATCTCTTTCTATCACTCTTTCTTTCTTTCTTTCTTTTTCTCCCTCTTTCGCTCTTTTGGAATCTAGTTCTTTTCCTTTCTCCTTACTCTTTTCTTCATTCCTCTTTCTTTCTTTCTTTCTGTCTTTCTGTCGGTGTGTCACACACATTTTCTCACTCTCTTTGTCTCTCTCTCTGTCTCTGTCTCTTTGTCTGTCTGTCTCTCTATATATACGTGTGTCTACTCCTATGCCGTAATTATCCATGCATATAGTATAAATAAGATATATACCAGTAAACGCACGCACGCACACACACACACACACACGCACACGTAGACACACACACACGTATATATATATATATCCAACTGTCTCTCCAACGGAAATGAAAAGTCGTTTCGAAAACAACCCTTTTCTTTCGCGTCACGTCGAGAGACATACATTTACAAGAAGACCAGCATATATTATATTAATTAAAACTTAAAGTACATTTAAATTCGAAGGTTCATCGGTTGTTTACCATTTACTAAGCAGTTTCGAGAATTTAAAAACAATACTGCTCTCTCATTTCAATGGCTTCTCTAGCGATCCAGATCACGGACCACCACCTAAGAATTATGAAGTTTAAATAAATATACTATTGGCCTCGGTCAAACTGAACAGGCTAAAATACCTATTGTATCAGGAAAGAAATCAGATAAGAGGGAGGAATCCTCAACCGTACAATATCTAGATTACTCAATATATATAAAATAAAGAAAATAAAGAGAGGTGAAAGCATAGAAGGAAGGAGGGGGGAGAAGAAAAGACTTAGCAATCAGGAAGTAAAGAAAGAAAGAAAGAAAGAAAGAAAGAAAGAAAGACGTGAAAACAAAAGTAAAGATGAACACAAAGAAACAAATCCAAATAATGCTAAAATCACGGCGTTGAGGAGATCGACACTTGGGGAAAATGGACAATGACTCTAAAACTTGAAATCATGAGGAAACAATGAACGCTCCCTTTCCTCGATACACACCAGTAAAGATGCTTACATTCACACGCAGAGAGTCAAAATATTTCAAGATGAATACTTATACATACACACATGAGCGTCCCAGCTCATGTGTGTATGTATAAGTATTCTTAGGCCTTAGAGTTCCTGGCGATAATTGAAATTACAGGGCTACGATACTTTCGTCTACATCACTGAGAGGGGGGAAAATCCCTGGATCCACCCCAAAATTCCATCAATTCTTCTTTAGCCAATAGCCAACCATTCGACAAAATATCATTGAAATTCATTGAAAACTGAATATTTGTGGGGACAAAAGTGATTTTAGACCAAAGTGATTTAGACAAAACTGATATTTGTTATAGTGATGTAGACCAAAGTGCTGTACCACAAATTACAATGCATTGATTAAATGATCTTGTTGTCGGTCATGAGAATTTCCTCTGCCAATTATTTCTCTTGGTTTCATAACAACAGAAAGTATTTAGCTGTCAGATATTCCTGAAAAATATGATTTCACATAAGGGAATTTTCTTATTTTGGCTGTTTTTATTCTGTTTAATTTATTCATTTTTCCATTTGTATTTGGAAAGTTTTACTGTCTTGGACACATGATAGGTGCCCTGGGCAAATGCCCGAGACGCCGGTACCTTGAACCGGCCCTGCAAATAAGACTACGCCCTTATATCAAGTCGACCGCTCTCTCACAACACACACACACACACAAACACACACACACACACACAAACAAAAAAAAAATGACAACACGCGAGGTATATGTATTCACTTGTGTCTGTCTGTCTGTTTGTCTATCTGTCTACTTGTCTACACAATATCTCCAAAAGTTATCTACGAATTTCAATGAAATTTTGTGGAAAGTTAGGGCATGGGTTAAGGAAAAATTACTTAAATTTTGGGGTGGATCAAGGACTCGTTTTAGATTAAGATTAAGATATTTTGATTATTATGCATCTGACATTCATGAAAACAAGAAGTTCAACGATGCGTCCACCATCCGTGGTAGTAGTAGCAGGAGGAGGTGTAGGAGGAGGAAGAGCAAGTAGTCTTCCTCTGAGTCAATTGATTCTCATACTTGTAAAATATTGCGATATGGAAATATTCTGCGAGTATTATTTTCAATAAAATTCGTAAATGGACATTTTTGGTGTTTTTGTCCATTCTATTCTGACATCATAGCAGTTGGTAAAAATGATCAGAATAGGTGTTCTTTAAATAACATCACACCTTCTCTTCTGACATAATTGCAGCTGGTAAATAAAACACAATACCCCCTTCCTTCCTCTTTCTGTTGTTTAACGTCATCGTAACGGACCGACCGAAAAGTGTCTTATTGAGATGCGTTTAGACGCATATCAAAATCAACTAGTAAGTTTAAATAAAAATAAATGTACACTTTTTTATGAATAATTTGCTCTGGGATCTTTATGTATGTTTATTTTATTTGATAAGTGGGCTTTAAATGAGTATATATAACCTTTTTAGCTATAAAACTAGCCGGTTTTAGCCATTTTTGAAGACAGTTTTAATTATTAACAAACGATACTTGGCAACATTGTAAAAGACGAACGCTCAATACGTCATCTATTTTTTTTATTTCGAGAATTGATTAAATAAACGTTCTCTCCATAACGTCACATGTAGCTGGTAAATAAACCACCATCTTCGTTCCTCTTTCCGTTGTTTAACGTAATTATAACCGACCGATCGAAAAGAGTCTTATTGAGATGCGTTTGGACACATCTGAAAATAGGTCAGTTGAAAAAATTGATTTTAAATTTAAACGAGCTAACTCAATATAAAGATATTTTCTATAGTTTTGAGAAGGGTTATTAACATTCAAATAGTTCTTCGGACGATTGGATTCCTTCTTGTTGTTTGTGTTGTTCTATAGTTTTCAGAAGGGTCATTAACAATCAAATAGTTCTTCGGATGATTGAACTCCTTTTTGTTGTTTGTGTTGTAAACACGACGTTTCGGCCGATCCATCCTTCGACTTTCTTCAGGTGTAATATCCGAATGTGATGGGGCAAACAGAAGTTTCTAATTTCAAAGGAGGTAACCATTATAACGTAGGATGTTTCTTTATCCTTGCCTTGCGGGTTTGTGTTTGTTGAGTAGCGGAAGTCACATCGGGTTGA
>VCCN01000519.1:505563-522642 GCA_006491835.1 Architeuthis dux
ACAACAGCACCACACGACACACATCTAGGATCACTCACTGCATGGTGACTCCGAGTTTCACGCTGCTGCGATCTTCAGATGATCTTAAATCATTTGTTTCTGGAATGTTCAAAGTTTCATTCCCTGAATTATTCGGACACGTTTCCTGTCTATGTCATTTTGATCAGAAAGCTTTGACGGTACAATCTCAAACCTTCCAGAGGTGTTTATATTGTTTTGTGTCAAACACAATGGTGAATCATCCTCTTTTCTCCAGATTGTGATAAGTCTATCGGAAGCCCTTGCCATTTAAACCTATTATACTTCTGAATTAGAACCTTCAGAAAGCACCCCGAGAATACGAGTGGTAAAGGCTCTCCGCCCACACACAAACGCACAGATATGCATTACCGTATTCATTAAGCTATCTCACACGAATGCAATGCCAAACGACAGATATAGGGACGGGTAATATTGTTTAGTAGCTTGAAAATCGGTATTCTTGACCCTGGTTTTTACACTCTTGAGATCCTGGTTTTTACACTCTTGTGACCCTGGTTTTTACACTCTGCAGCCCGGTTTTAGCACTGCAGCCCGGTTTTAGCACTGCAGCCTGGGTTTTACACTCTGCAGCCTAGTTTTTGCACTCTGCAGCCTGGCTTTTGCAGCCTGCAGCCTGGTTTTTACACTCTGCAGTCTGGTTTTTAACACTCTGCAGCCTGGTTTTTACACTCTTGGGACCCTGGTTTTTACACTCTTGAGCCTGTGACAATTTTGCAAATATCTTAGGCACCCAGCAGGTCGTATGCGTGCAAATAAAAAGAGAGCATTATTCTAAATGAAATGTCAACTGTAGTCATAAATTACCGTATTTGACGACAGAAAAGACCCCAGAGAATTGTCTAGTTTTTAGACTCTGTAGCCTGGTTTCTGCACTCTGCAGCCTGGTTTTTACACTCTGCAGTCTGGTTTTTAACACTCTGCAGCCTGGTTCTTACACTCTTGTGACCCTGGTTTTTACACTCTTGAGCCTGTGACAATTTTGCAAATATCTTAGGCACCAAGCAGGTCATATGCGTGCAAATAAAAAGCGAGCATTATTCTAAATGAAATGTCAATTGTAGTCATAAATTACCGTATTTGACGACAGAAAAGACCCCAAAGAATTGTCTAAAAAGATAAACGTAACTTTCATTGTGCTCCCCCACATTGACCAGAATTTGGGCAGGAAAAAACCTCAAAATCTGGGTGATAAATGAGATGAATTCAGGGAAATGCATTTTTCTTAATATTCCCTACTGAATTACGGAGGAGGGGTGTGGGTGTTTTATATGCCATCGGATACGGTAATTATTCATGTGCGATATTTCAACCAACCACCATGACGATAGCCAGGCCAGGCAAATAGGCACCATTTTTGAATGACAAAACAAAACAAAACATTTATCACAATTTACATGACATACCGTATTTGCCGGCATATAAGACGCACATTTAAATAAACATTAATATTATGCCAATATTACAATGCATCCAATATACGCGCTGGTATTATGACTAGGGGTTGGTCTACCGAAGTTCGAAATGGACAGCGATGGTGCTTGGATAATTTGCAGTGGGCGTTAGTCCTCAAAGGGGATTCTGGTTAATAGGACCGCATCTGCACCAACGATGTTGGACCAAATAACAGGCTGTTCCGATTAACCGAACTGTGTTGGACCCAATAACCGGCTGGTCCGATTAACCGAACAATGTCGGACCAAATAACCGGCTGGTCCGATTAACCGAACGACACAATATTTGTGTATACATAAACACCCCAATTGAATTCAAGGGAGACAACTCGCATACAAAACGGCACAAGTTATCCCTTTTTCTTTTTGAAATTTCACTTTTAACGAGCTAAAAAATATTTAAAGATAGTTGTTTGAAGGATTAAATAATATATTTTTAGTAATTCTATCAGATTTCATTTAAAAACATATATTAATTCGGTAACATTGCTGCTTGGTTTGCGATGATTACATACGTTTGAATCGGTTCTTACAAAATTGGTCCTATTTTGCGGCTGGTCATACTAACCATTGGTCCTATTAAGCGGATAAGCGGAATCCACTTCATATTGTAAATCATGTATCTTATATGCCGGCAAATACGGTAATTGTTTTTTTAAAAATTCAAACACAAATAACAAAACAGAAACAGGTATTGTTAATTTTTTTAATATATTTATATGCTTTTGTTTAAAACATGACATTTTTATTACATCTATCCAATGTGGATAATTTCTGCACGTCTTTGTTCACTTGCTTTTCAAAAAGAATCTTCTATTTCTTCCATTTGGAGCGGTACACATATGCCTCCAGAATGGACATGTGCTACGTCTTGTCTTCTTCGCAAATGGTTTTAATATCACAAACTTTTTAAGAGAAGCAAATTATGAGCAGCAACCAAAACGCAACAAAAAACTCAAGAGAGCTTCTTTTTTTTACAAAAAACATTTTCAATAATCATTTTAAATAATAATAATAATAATAATAATAATAATAATAATAATAATAATAATAATAATAATAATAATAATAATAATCAACTAAAATAATCAAAGACGGACATTGAAGAGAGGGACACATCTTCGTATCTTAAAGTCTGATCTGATCTCAATAATAATGGAACTTAACTATATGCATCTATTGTCATTGCAACCGTGGCCTAGTGCTACCCACCGGTTCTGTAGGTCGTGGGTTCAATCCATGGCCGGGTCATGCCAAAGAATTAAAAAATGGTACTCAATACCTCTCAAAGCTAAGAATTCAGCATGGAGAGTAGTATCGAGGAAGCCTACGACATACCAGTGATGGGAGCCCCAACTGATGACGGGAAATCCTATACTGGGTTATGGGACCAAAGACGGACCCAAGGAACTGTTACTCCAAAGAATTACGGTTTACACTACACTTACACTTACACTAGCATCCCGGCATTCGGGCTGGGATGCTAGTGTAGTATACGTTCTGTCGTGTTCTAATCTAGAATCGGGACGCTTCATAAACAAAAGTCCAGGGGATTCCAACCCAGGAACAGCACCTCCCCATTGCACTATAGGGGAAGAGTCGGAAGGACATTTCTGACACCTTCGTGACACTGGTAGCGGGACAGGGCAATCTTTGTCCTTACCCACACGTACGCGTGTGGTACTCCCACATTAAACCGGCCTCGTCTCATATTCTGCCCTCGTGCGGGGGCGGTGATTAGATAACTACTACAAAGAATGTATTTCTTCGTGTTTGGCATCCTCGCATTATGAAAACATACACAAATCATAATAATAATGTATTATTATTATCACGATGAGAATATATATTGAGAATATATATATATATATATATGTGTGTGTGTGTGTGTGTGTACGCATATGATTACAATCAACTTTATCTTTCATTTGGACTACATTGGACTTGGACGGACGTTTATCTATAATGATTTAGATATTTGTATTCTTTTCTGTTCGGCTTTTATGTGTTTGTATCTGTTACTGAAATGAACGAAGAGGTGTCCGGCAAGAGGGAAAGAAATGAACCAACATGAACGAACATGTCTCCGACAAGAGGGAAAGAAATGAACGAACGGGTGTCCGGCAAGAGGGGAAGAGATGAAAGAACGAGTGTCCGGCAAGAGGGAAAGAAATGAACGAAGAGGTCTCCGACAAGAGGGGAAGAAATGAACGAACGAGTGTCCGGCAAGAGGGGGAAAATGAACGAACGAGTGTCCGGCAAGAGGGAAAGATGCTGCTGATAATTAATTAACAATTGAAAGAATAAATTAAAAAACTAAACGATAATCAACACAGTTAAAAAAAAAAAATTGAAAACAAAAAAAATGTTTTTAACATTGGCAGGCATATTGGGCGGCCGATTGATAAACAAAGAAATCAAAATTCATTCAAAAAGATTTCGGACAATTGAACTCCTTCTTGTTGTTTGTGTTGTTAACATGGCGTTTCGGCCGTCCCATTCTACGGCATTCATCAGATGTACGTATGTAATGGTGATAAAGAGAAAAATTTCTCTCCAATGATAGCAACTCTTATAGTGTCGGTGTTTACCTTTCCTTGTAAGGCCTGGATGTCTATACCTTGTCCCTGTTGAGTTGTCTGACTTAACTCGAGGTGGCTTCCGCTACTCAACATGGACAAGGAAACATGTCTGTTTACCACCATCATATTCATACACGCGAAGAAGGTCGTAGAATGGATCGACCGAAACATCGTGTTAACAACACAAACAACAAGGAGTTCAACGCCCGAAAAAAACTCTTTGAATGTTAATGACCCTTCTCAAAGCTATAGACAAAAGAAATCGAGGTTCATTCAAAAAGTCTTTCAGACGAACTCATTCTTGCTGTTAGTTTTGTTGATCCTACAACGTTTCGGCCGATCCATTCTACGGCCTTTTCAGGTGTACTGGCTGGCTTGGCTTCGTAAGCGAAGATTTGTGTGGGTTTTCCATGTCTTTCAGGTCCAGTGGAACGTGGATAGCCCATGGCCTGTGCGATGGTGTTTTAAGATGACGTGCAACGTGCGCGGCCTTTAAACCAAGGGTTTGCATGCCATGGTCAACCAAGGCGGAACGATAGGAGCAAGGACCCTAGGTCGTAGGTTTTTATTTTACTTGCCTTCTGGCAGATGCCGTATCAGTATGTAAAGTGGGGGGGACTTTTTCTCCGGTATTGACACTTGTAACCTCCGTTATAAGAGTTGCTGATAACATTTATGTTTAAACAAGCCAGGCTTCTGCAGGGTCAAACTCCACTCCTACTTCTATTCTGACTCAAGATAATTACTGCAACTGTTGTATTGTATATAAAATAAATAAATTCGTAGGTATATAAGACTTGTCAGTTTAGCTCAGTTGGTAAGAGAGCCGCCTAGCAATGGCTAGGTCTTGATTTCAAATGACGTTAGGGAAGTGTTCATTTTATACATAGGTTTGGTTTAACGTGGCGTGCTAGTCAAACAGTGAAGAGTTTACTACTCTGAATTAGGTGAGGATTATTCTTGTTACCGGAGTTTGACAATGTACACCTGAAGAAAGCCGAAGAATGGATCGGCCGAAACGTTGTAGGAACAACAAATACGACTAGAAGACTGAGTTCGATTGTCCGAAAAACTTATCCGAATGATAATGACTCTTCTCAAAATTATAGACACAGAATTCAAAGTTATCTGTACAATATAAATGTCAGGTCAAGTCAAGGTCCAATTTTTGTTACTTTATAAATGTAATATTTGTACAAAGATGAGTCATTTGGGTTTTAAGAAAAAGAAATCGTTTTTTTTTAAGATTCAAATGAAAAAAAAGTAGCTCTTTGTACAAAAATAGACTTTATTCACCAATGGGTTATGTGTGTGTGCATTTTAAGTCTTTCAGCTTTTTTTTTATACTCTTGCATTTAGTTTTGTTTCCTTTTTAAATCCATGCAAGAAAGTCTCTTGTGTCTCGGCAAGTTTATTTTAATCACATTCACTAGTGTTGGGCATCAGTAGATTATTTTATTTTATATTTATTTTTATGTTGGGGGTGAAATTTCCGTTTCAGAATTTAAAACATTGGACAACATCACACAATTTCAGTTTTATGCACACAATAAACCCCACTTTCAATATATTAAAATGTTTTCTCTTTTCTTTTTTAATTAAACAGATTTTCAAGTTCTTATATATATATATAATTATATGTCTATAATTCTATCAGGACCACTGGAAGTCTTTATGTACAAGGTGATAGAATTTAGAGTTAAAGGGTCTGTAAAAATCTCTCAGTCGTTTTAAGACTTTCGGAGGAATTATAGGATGTGTCCTTCCTTTAGTCTTCCCCAAGCAATGCGGATGGCCGCTACCCTCGGGTTTTTTAAGACAAGGGAAACCCTTGGTTTCATTAAAGTAGAAATGTCTCTCGTTTATGATTCTCTTCAGGCCCAGAAAGTCCTGTAACTGGGCCATCTCCCCGGCGGGGTCCGTGATCAGTCGTTCCCCATTAACAAAGTGAATCTGCGATAGATTGAAGAATTTCAGCCAGAGAGACACGTGCTTGGCGTAAACCCCAATCCTGATCGCACCCCAGGAGGTGTCGACTATCCGGGTGTTGTTGATGAACACCATCTGTTCGAAGCTGCGCACCTGGGTACGTTTGCTCACGGTCTGGGTGTAGTCGGAAATGGCCCTCGTGACCGGATCCCGTACCACAACGATCAGTTTTATATCCTTCGACATGTTGAAGATCCGACGAGGCACCTCTTTCGTGACGAAGTAACTGGGCGTTTTCTCGATCGTGATCTGGTCATCGAATGTGGCCGGCATTTTGTTCCTATTGAAAAAGATGAAAAAAGGGAAAATGTCAAATTTATACAGATTAAACAAAATTACAAGGATGAAAATTATATAATAATTGCATTATATTTTGCAAAATATTCATATCATCAACACATATAATAATTAGCAATATGCAGATGTCTTCTGCCACGCTAAGGGACGCGATTGACATAGTAAAATAGAATTTCATTCATGCAACTGACGTAGTAAAATAGAATTTCATTCATGTCCTAATGATGTAATAAAAATGTTGATGACGTAATAAAATGCTGAATTTAAAGAATAATATAAAATAATAAAAAGTAATAAAAATTAAAAATAATAAAAATCCCTTAGTGATCAACAGAACGCTCACTGCAATGCACATCTCTATTACCCACGTATATAAAATAAAATGTGTCTCCATATATTCTCCAAGCTCACGGCAATGCAAATCTCTCTTATCTACGTATATAAAATGCAATGTGTATCCATATATTTTCCAAGCTCACTGCAATGCAAATCGCTATTATCTACGTATATAACATGCAATGTGTATCCATATATTCTCCAAGCTCACTGCAATGCAGATCTCTATTATCTACGTATATACAATGCAATATGTATCCATATATTCTCCAAGTTCACTGCCATGCAATTCTCTATTATCCACGTATATAAAATGCAATATGTATTCATATATCCCCCAAACTCACTACAGTGCAAATCTCTATTATCTACGTATATAAAAAATATTTCATATATGCCGTCATTTTAGACAGCAATGGTAAACTATATTGTAATAAGCAACTTGTCCGCACACTTCCATCAGTCACGCTGCCGTCTGTCACGCTGCCATCTGTCACACCTTAAGAATAAAACGTTTACGTTAAAAGGGGTAGGGGTAGAGGAGATGTTCTGAGAATGGAATCGCAACACAAGGATCGCGAAGAGAAAGAGAGAAACGGGATTTGAGTACGCAAAACCGTAGGGGGTAAAACATAATTATAGAATAGCCCTTGAATGCGATTTGCTGAACCCGTTGAAGGACAATTGATTTTGTGCGTTCTCAATGTTGTATATTTAAACAAGGTTATCGTGTGCCTACTGTAATATGATGGTTGGCAAGCTTGAATCCACTTTGAATCCTTCGACTATCGCCAGCGATTCAGTGCCCTTTAGCCCTGTAAGACCGTCAATCTTGGGCAGCAGGCTAACAGCCTGGCCCCGTAAAAAACTATAATTGCTACAAACAATTCTTGGCTCCCTATGGATCGTTTGAGAAATAGAGACAAAATCATTGTCTCATGTGTTGCACGACACGGGAGTGACTGTCTCTGAGTCAGGGACGTACACGGTTAGAGTCATTGAAAGTGAGTTTGATCCTCACCGAGTGACTAGAAATGCCATTTTGAAAGAATCCAACCGTCTAAATGTCTTCCAAGTGAGTTAGGGCCAAATCGCGTTGACACACCGGTTCCCGTACGATTTAAGTTAAGCAACGCCGAGCCTGGTCAGAACCTAAATGGGTGACCGTTCGGGAATACCAGGTACCATAAACAGCTGTGGATCATGTAGAGAACCTATCGTGGCGGTCCCGTTAATCCTCCCAACGAAGAGACCGATCTCTACACTATGCTCAATAATGCAAGCCAAATCCCCCCTTCTCGATCCCTCTGACCACACAGTGTTTAGCAAATTTACCAAAAGCTGAGCAATAACGTACCAAATCGACCATAAACGTACCAAATACAGGAAAACATCGAAAATACCAATAAATGTGCAGAAATGGAAACAAAGTATATTTTAATATTATACAATATTTTTCTCAACTGAAATACAGTTTTGAAAGGAAATTGCGAAAACGTACCAAATTTGTATTATGTTAGTACCAAAAGTGCCAATAATGGTGCTAACCTTAATTTTTTTGTAAAAACGTACCAAAAGTGGCAGCTCTGCCTATAACTGGCCTAGCTGCGAGCGACAAGAAATGAATGAATGAATGAATGAATGAATCTTCCAAACTTTTATTTTCTTGGACGATTCTTTGTTTTTTTTTTGTTTTTTTGGTCATTTGTTTAATTGTTATTTTCTTTTCCCGAAGAGGAACCTTCAATTATTTCTTTATTCTTGAATTCTCACACCGGGTGCTTTTTTGTAATGAAGTTCCCAAGAAATAAAAACGTCAGCGTCTCAATTTGGTAACCAGAAAATTCCTGAAATGTTCAATTAGTGCCAAGTCTCTGAGTCAGAATAAGCAACGTTCCTCAGTTTTGTAGAAAAACTCTTAAATCACTCGGGAGTTAATTGAAAAAGATTTCAGTCGGCTCATAGACACACACACTCGCACACAACACACACGGGGGGCGTGAACAGAAATGCATTTACCATTAACAGACTTTCTTCATTCCATACTCGTTCTTTTGACCCAAGACAGCAATTCTTCAAAATGCCATATGTCATGCCCGACCTGATTTTCGGTAAAAACCAATCGATTCGAACGCCTGATACTTTCTTATATGACCAGTCCTAATACAAATATATCACACTGCAAGGATGAGGCCTGTCAGCAGAGACCAAGGGCGGGTTTTGTGCAGCGGGGTGGTGCAAACATCAAGATTTAGTTTTGTAAAAAAAGAAAACAAATTTCAAACATGAAAAAACAAGAAAGTAATATGTGATCCGGCGTTCTTCGCTAAATATTTTGTTTTGTTCGAGCAGGAGACGGGGATCCAGATCCCTTGAGACCACCCTCATCTAGATCCGTCCCTGATTCTCATATGACTTATCCGAATACAAATATATCACAGTGCAAGGATCGAGTCTGTCAACAGAGAAAATAACGTTTTATAGCTTCTAACCCCAAGCAGGCGCAGATCTTGGGGACCCAGCGGGCCCGGACCCCCTTCCCTCGCTCAGGCAAAGCACAATTAAAAAAGAATTTTCAAATATCTAGATAAAGAAATTTTTATAAATAAAAAGCTCAAGTAATCCCAAGTAATCATAAATTACCATTAAAAACAAAATATTATTATTTTGTTTTTCATCTAATATAAGTAAGTTGTCTTCCGTCTTATTCTTTATAAGTTTTTATTTATTCGTTCTGTGGTATATTTCTTTCTTCAGGGTGGGGTTCTGTCGATCTAGATAGATATAGATGTTGCCAAATGTTTTAACAGGAATAGAGATCACATTGATGTATATATCAGTTACGATAGCAGGATTCTTTTTTTTGTAATAAATAGGAATTTCAAATGATGTGTTCCTAATTATTTTCACTTACTTAACAACAATAACAAATACGTAACAAATACACAGCAGCTGTACAATTATAAAATTAAACTAATTCTAAGTATGAAGCTGTCTAATTATATGTAAAATAAAGTTATTATTTGAAATTATTCTTTGTTGCAACTTAATAAATGGAAGGGGGGATACTAGTAATCCTATTGACAAAAGTGGGGAATGACTCGAAAAGGTTGGGAACCACTGATATAGATGTTTCTAAATCGTTTTTGACCCAATTTTAGATATAAAACTTAAAATAAATGTGGCAACACTGGTTGTTGGTATAGTAATTGAAACTGGCCGATTTAGCCCAGTGGCAAGGTTTTCACTACCCATCCTTTCTCAGAGGTCATCGGTTTTTCTTTCTCTTTTTAAATTTTTATTTTTATTATTTAAAAAAAGGAGGCAGATTGTACGTAGATCTTGGCAGATGACGTGGTCAGTGATGCGGCTCTATTGTGCCGTATTAAGCCACAGCTGTCTGGAGGCCCCCGACTAACAGTACTGCCTCCCCCCACAGCCCCGCAGGCTGCAGTCAACCAGTCAGGCTGTCAACGAGTGCCTTGCGAACTCTTCCTTGCTTCACGTGTCCACCCTATCAACCCACCCCTATGAGCCTTACATGGGTCGTTACGTCGCTTCAATACAGGGAGTGATTTATGCCGCGTACCCCTCATTAATTTCAGTAAAATAACGCCTAGCACAATTTTTTTTATTCAAATGTTACGTTTTTCTTATAGCGGGGCCCCTAGTGGTGACACCTTTGCCATCGTCATCACTTGAACAACCATCTCTACCACTTGAGAGCCTGCCTTAGACAGGGTTGCCATTTGGTATTTTTCAAGACCAACATTGGGCAAATTTGGTGCTGAACAAAACTATTTGGTTCCGAAAGTGAAGCTTTGGTACTGAAGTGAGCTTTGGTACTGAAGTGAGCTTTGGTACCGAAGGAAAATTTACAAAAGATAATCCTTTGCACATGAATGATTATCATAAAACATAAATATACATGAAGAATAGATTTTTAAAAAATATGTATTTAATCCATTTTCCCTGCCAGCTTAGTCTGATGATGGATTTTAAGTTATTTGATTATTTTGGTACTGAAGCTACTTAATTTGGTCTCAAGACCATACAAATATGGTCTTGTGTGGCAGAAGACAACTGGCAACCCTGATTGAGCGCTTGTCTTAAGGCTTTAGTGCTAAAGTCAGCATAGCTAATATCGCAGACAACACTCTCTTGTAGTGAGTTCAATCCTCACAGTGTGCTTCACTATATAGTGGCCTGTGCCGTAGCCAGACTCACGCGAAAATATTAGTTAATAACCATAACGATTTTCTAATGAGAAAGAGTGCAAAGAGAGCTGGATTTATGTCTTTTCCACGGGTGGGAGTACGAAGCTGGACAATTATCCTCAGCCGAAATTTGAACTCAGTTCGCCCGTTCCGTTTAATCGCATCGATATCAGCTTCGCCAACTGACATTTTACTTTGAAGGCCTAGTTATTGTGCCGACGCTGAAGAATTTCCCCAAACAATTCAAATCCGGTGAGTCAGTGGCGTAGCAAGGGTTATCAGCACCCGAGGGACCATAATAATTTTTGGCCCCCTAAAATGTTTTGATTATTTATTTTGTGACTCATTACCCACTTAATGACAATAACATGAAGAATTAAACCCCACCTTACATAGGACTAAAATAAAGTCACACTACAACATTTAATTAGTATAAATCGAATTAAAATATGACTTATTTTATTAAATAAATTTTCTTCCTATGACTTTTTTCCTACTCAGAAAATCAAAGTTGTGACTTTTCTTCATATTACTATATTTTTTTTAGTAGCTCAGGGTAATGCTACATTGTGACCTTTTCTTCCTGTGACTTTTATTTCGGGATTCTTTTAAAAATATATTGTAGACTTTGAGCACAGGGGCTGATTGCCCCCCGTCGCCCCACACTTGCAACGCCGATATAATATGGTAAGCTGAACTACCAGAGTGGCATTTAGTTGTTATTAAGACTGTTAACTGCGAGGTACCGATTTCTTTTTATTTAAACCATAACATTCTTAAAAACGTGCCCAAGAACCTGTATAGCAATTGTCATTCTAATCGATTCAGCAGTTCCAAAGTTCAATATGTTGTGCATGTTGACATATGTTTATTTACATATAAAATGTAAACAAACAATCGGATCGACCGTAACTCACGATTTTTCAATTCCTTGGGTCTTGTCATTATTATAGCCAAGTTTCAACAAAATCAGTCAAGAGTTGAGAAATGTTCCCAATTGCAAACAAAAACAAGGTGTTTGCTCATAAAATATAAACAAACAATCGGATCGGCCATACATCATTATCCCCCAGGTAGAAACTCTCCACAAGCCCACATACAACATTTCATTGAAATATACTAAGGAATTACGAAGTTATCCAATTGAGAGAAAGGATACAACGATGACGACGAGGACAACGACGACGACGAGGACAACGACGACAGGCATCCATAAGGAATGATAGTCCCCGGCGTCTGTATTCCACCGGGGACAAAAACGGTTTATAACGGGTGTAGTCAAAACGTGGGATTATCTATTCGTTATTAATTATATAACAACCAAGAAAAGCTGAAAGTTTTCATTTAATTATTTATCTATAATTTGTTTGAAAACGAAGAATCCAGAAAAAAACGGACATCTTTTTCGAAGCTCTAAGAAAGCAATTGTTTTTAGTGGACATAATCAACTATTTAGAAACCGTCAAACAAAACGGTTCAATTTACAATGTAAGTTCATGTTAAAGTTGTCCCTTAGTTTGTGTCCGACTGCAACACGCTTGTTTTTGTTTTTGTTGGAAATTCAGACTTGTTTAGTGCTCCAACAAAAGGCGAGAGAAGTAACTTATTCATTGAACACTTCTTTTTCCAATTTTTTTAATTGATCACCACTAACACGGCATACCCCCAAAAGACGTTGGTCACTTGTCGGTTTCTATTGAGCGACTAACCAGACCTGTTTATTTATTTATTAACACGGTGACGTGTTATAGACCTAGGGATGAATTTTTCATATTGTGTGGATATCGACTTTTGGTCAAAAGAGACGATTCTCCTTCTATAGTCTCTGTCACAATTAACTGCAAAGGGGTCTGGCTTCAGGTTTAGCACCCTTGTTCTGTAATAAAGACTAACAAGCTACGAGAACAGACCAAGTTGCTTTACAAACATAACTGTAAAGATAGTAACACTGGTCAACAGAAGGCGGAACGACACCATCAGGCTTGGCTGCTCATGTGTCGCACGACTCGGGAGGAACCAAGCCCGAGGATGATATGCAAAATAAATTCTATGTTTAGATTTATTGCTTTAAAATTCTGGCAATTAATTTTCGACGTAATTCGGCAGGTGCTTAAGCAGGCGCCGTTCCAGTAGGGTGGGATCCAGGGGGTTCGGGGAAAAGCACAATCAAAACACTGAGTCAAACACGATAGAGATCAAGAAGAGAAAGACAAAGACAGAAAAGGAGAGGCAAATGATTTTCCTTGTTTTTTGCTGACTCCAATATAGAAAAATCAGCAAATGACTTCCCTTGTTTTTTGCTGACTCTAATATAGAAAGATCAGCAAATGTTTTTTCTTGTTTTTTGCTGACTCTAATATTGAGAATCTGCATTATAATAAAAACAAACCTTTTTGAAACAGAAACGATCTATCTGTAAACGAAATCCGAAGGTTTGTTACATAAACTAATAAATCCACTTCAAAAACAGGATCTGTTTAATTGATTTAATTTAATTTAATTACCCTTTAAAGTAATGATTTAAAACATTCTGTAATTTGTTGTAATTCAATATTCTTAATTATATTTGAAGGCCATGTAAAGACAAATAACATTGAATGATAAAGAATCATTTAGGTAAACACTAACTGACTTGAAAAGTACCGCAAATTAATCGATACAATATAAGCTACATACAGTACAGTACATACGCTAGTACATAAAGGGTTAATCCACTAATGTTCATCTGAAGACAATTCAACCACGCCACGAAAATTAAAACAAAGAACAGTCGAGTAGCAAGGTACTAGGCGGCCCACCAGATTCAAGCCAGTCTTCTGTTAATTAATGTTTCTTGGAAGCTGGATAAACGGTCCAGTACTGTATTGTAAAGTGTAATGGTTAGCACATCTGCCTCACACGCAGAAGGTCCCGAGTTCGATTCCCGGTATGAGCGAAGAGTGTTGAAAATTCTTCATTAGGGAAAATCTTCCTGTGCACTCAGCAGCTAATTGAGTACACTTTGGTATACTTGCATCCTGCCAAGTGGATTGTCATAAAAAAGAACTAAATAAAGTCCTGGTCTCGACCAGACTTGAAACTTGCAAAGATCACTAAGCTGACGCACGCAACAGAAACCGGGTCTTCGTAACCGGGTTCCATACTCCATTGGGAGTTGTCTCTTAAGAGCTTTACCTACTGTATTGTAAAACAATTTAAAATAGATTAGAGGGCGAAAAAGAAAAATAAGTAGATCGCAATATGATACTAGGTAAAAAGAAAATCAGCTGAGCAGCTCCTCGAAAAAGGGAGTATGAAAACAGAAGGTCAAAATATTGCCAATGGTTGCCTGCGGGGGAGATTTTTTGATAGATTTGTGGCAGAGAGGAGAGAGAGAGTAAAACACGCGTCGAGATAGATGAGGGCCAACAACAGCGACCGGGGCCGACACAGACACAAGTTAGGCCACCAGGTGTCGTTGTTTATTCACAGCAGTTATTTTCCCGCTAATTTTCATCCTCCCCTCTCTCTCTCTCGCTCTATCTATCTATCTATCTATCTATCTATCTATCTATCTATCTCTCATACACACGTATATATTTGCTCTTTCTTTCTTATTGGGTTGTTGTTTCTTTTTAATAAGCCTTTGCGTCTGTCATTCTTCTTCTCTTCATTTTTCCTTTCATTCATTCATTCATTCTTTCTTCCTTCCTTTAATTTGTGTCTTTCTTCCTATTTTCTTTTTTCTTTCTTTCATTCTTTCTTTCTTTTTCATCCTTTCATTCATTTTCTTTCTTTTTTCCTTCTTTCTACTTTCCTCCATTCTTCCTTTCTTTTTCATTCATTCATTCATTGATTCTTTTCTTTCTTCCTTCCTTTCTTCATTCTTTCCTTTCTTCATTCATTTCTTTCTTTCAAATCTTCTTCTTTCCTTCACCCACCCTTTCAACCAACACACCCTCTTCTTCCAACCCACACTCCATCAGTTTCTCTCCCACCGTTTTCCACCCCGCCATCCTTCTGCCATTTTCACCCAAGATGGAGGCTAACCCAAGGATTTATTTTGTCTTTTTATTTGGTTCTTGTTCTTCGACTTGAGAAGCAGAACAGAAGTTTCACCACGCCCAAGAAGAGATCCCTCTAAGTGCAAAAGATACACATATAGAGATATACACGAATGTACATCACACTATCTAAGATATTATTTTGCTTGTTCCTACCTGAGTTCGAATGTTACGTCTTCGGTAGTAATATTAGGAACAGTTTAGGTAGTTTATAAAAAGGAAAGCAAGAGAGAGGAAAAGAAAGTTAAATAGTTTTATAAGAGGGTAGGAAGAGAGAGAGGGAAGGCAATATAGTTAGGTAATTTAATAAGACAGTAGGAAGAAAGAGAGAAGAAAAGAGAGTTAGGTAGTTTTATAAGAGGGTGGGAAGAGAGAGGGAAGTAAATACAGTTAGGTAGTTTAATAAGAGGGTGGCAAGAGAGAGGGAAGTAAATACAGTTAGGTAGTTTAATAAGAGGGTATAATGGGAGAGGGCAGAAAAGAAAGGTAGTTTAATAACAGGGGATAATGAAGAGAATTAGAAGATGCAGGCAAAATGGGTGGGAGAGAAGAACAGAGGCGAGAGATAATGGACAATCTTAGTTGTCAACACCCGCGGTGTTGCCATGGCTACAGCTAGTTTTGTTGAAACCTGTTTTTTCACACATTTTCGTTTGAGAAAAATGTCAGGATAGCTTGTCATTCCCTTCCCGCTAGTTCAATGTTGTGAACTGAGTGTGTCTCTCTCGATTTATCTGTTGTGTTAAAATGAATTATCTATCTCAATAGACAGTGGGAAGGTTCTGATATTTTTATTTTCACTTCGATATGATGACCATAGTTTAAAGACAAACTTGTAATGATTCGTGTCGTGTTGTGTATGTTTTCTAACAACATTTAGTGCTGAAAAAAATCAAAAATCAAAACACGTCTGGGGGGGGGGGCACAGCACCCCCAGATGCCCCAGCTGATTTAATCACGTAGTTCGTACGGACGAATGACATCTCCCGAATTTTACTTTACTGGCCTTGGCATGTCTGAAACATTCAGGACAAAGTCAGATGTAACAAGAACAATCCTCACAAAAATTAGAGGAGAAAACTGACATATAAAATCAGCGATCAGTTGATTTCTAGTCTGGTGTGCTACCACCAGCGCTAAACTATCAAGTATTACATACCTCTCTCTTTCTCTCTCTCTCTCTCTCTCTCTCTCTCTTACTTCAGCCTCACTCTTTATTTTGCTCTCACTTCTCACCGATTCCAGTTTCCGTGCTGGTAACCGCTTCGCCACCGGCACCCCACCACCAGTGTTGCCAATTAGCGCGTTTCTTGTTTTGGCAGTGCAAAATGCGCTAAATTAGCGCCTTTTCGCCTAAAGTATGTTGGACATTTTTTGCCATCTTCTAGCTATTTTGAACAATTTTTAGCGTCTTTCTGGTGGTTTTTGGCCATTTCTGGCAATTTAAAAAGATTTAACGCCTTTTTAGAGCTTATTTAGCGCTTTTTGGCAGTCAAAATAGCGCGAAAATATTGTTTGAGTTGGCAACACTGTCCACCCCCCCTCTTTCTTTCACTTCTCTAATTAAAACGACTGCCACCAAACATACCCCTTCCTCCTGACCCCTCACACCTCTCTCGCAATTCTCACTCTCAACTCCCAAACAAATCAAAACCTCAACCCAGCCCCCAACAAACATGGCCAATTCTCAACTCTGACGCTCATTTCTTGTTGTACCAATCTCCAATCACCCCTAGGGCCAAAATCAGAAGAAAAGAAGATGCTAGGCTCGAACCAGTGGTCCGCACCAAAGATCTGATGCGAAAGGCCAAGAAGAAGAAAAGAAGAAGAAGAAGAAGAAGAAGAAGAAGCGCTGTACCATCACTTTCTCTTTCATTTCGCTAGACTTTTATTTACTTTCTGCATATCTTAACCTCTTTGGCTTTTCAGTCATCGTCTGAAAGTAAAACATTGCCGTCAAAGGTAACAGTACGCAATTATTTCATGTCTTGTCCTCCATTGTTGGATGGAGATTTATGCAGTTTTCATCTTTCCATGAATCAAAGGTTATTTATCTGGATGTCTACCTAACACTTCTATTCAGATCGTATCAATTTTATTCCGTTCGCACCCATTCTTTATC
>VCCN01000519.1:537850-548191 GCA_006491835.1 Architeuthis dux
GACTTTTTAAGCCCAACAGATACAAATTGGGAACATACCATGCTGGAAAGCTGATAACATTCTACCACATCAGATCATGTTCATCAAATTAATCCTCATCCTGCAAAGTCATCGTGATCGAATAAATCCGTAATTTCACAGGACTTTTACTTCATTAAAAAAGTAGATCACTTGAATTGGCAAGATCTTGCTGCGCTTCGAGGTTTGCTTGCTTGTTTTAGAAATGAAATGATGATCGTTGTTATAAATAGGCGCACAGCCGGGGGGGAATGCAAATTAGAACACTTTACAAAAAAAAGAAATTGGAAAAAAGGATCTGTCTTAAAAGATTGAGGAGGAAAAAGTCGGCGATGATCAAGATAAAGGAGGGACAAAATAGGGGTTGATAACAAAATAAAGGGTGTTAGCCAATCTGAATAACACACATTCTTCTTTGCTTTTAGTCTTGTTTTCGATCTAAATGCCCGTCCATTTTGTTTTAATGGGCCTCACGTATTTTGCACAATGGGACAAGAAGCGATTAGTTCGTTTTTCTTTGTTTTTTTAAAAACCTTTCTGTTAGAAACCATCAAGCACAACTGTCACCAAAACTGTCAACATAGGTTTCTTCAGTTTTTAAATTGGTCTTGCTGGTTGGCTATGTATGTATGTATGTATCACGCGTACAGGTCGCACCAATGGAGCTGGAAATTTAAACATTTACTCCTTATGTCTAGAAAAAGATTTTTTTTTGTTTTGTCAAAATCCACCCCATACGTTTCAGTTTGCAATGTAAGTTTATGTTAAATTTATCCCTTAGTTTGTGTCCGATTGTTATTTGAAAATTTAGCTGACGATGTACGTATCATACGTACAGGCCGCACCAATGGAGCTAGAAGCCTGGGAATTTAAGCATGTACTCTTTATTATGTCTAGAAAAAACATTTTTTAAACCACCACCCTAATTAATTTTTAGTGAGGTGATTCAATTTACAATGTAAGTTTATGCTGAATTGGTCCCTTATTTTGTGTCCGCCAGGATTCACGCTTGTTTTGTTTTTTTGATCACCTCTTTTTCACAACTTCTTAATTGATCACCCTCAGTACGGTATGCTGCCAAAATACTCTGGTCATATGACGGTTTCTATTGAGTAACTAACCAGGCCTGTTTATTTATTTTTTTTAACTTTGTTGTTTTTTTTATTCGAGTTTAATTTCTCTTATGTAGGGCTGCTTATTTTTAATTGCCTTTGTTGAGCAAGTTCTTTCATTTGTTTGCCTATGCCAACCAAGTTGGAAGAGGTATATGTATTCACTTGTGTCTGTCCGTCTGTCCATCTGCCCATCTGTCTGTTTGCCCACACGATATCTCTAAGAGTTTTCCATAAATCTTCAATGAAAATTTGTGGGAGGATGGACCATGGACTAGGGAAGAGGTGATCAAATGATTACGGAAGATGTGATTAAACTTTGGGGCGGATCCAGGGATTTGATTTCGATTGAGAGATATGTTATTATTCTACGGGGGAAAGGAAGTTAAAAACAGCCAGTTAATAAAAAGGCAAAGGAAAGGAACTCACTATATGTACATTTAAAGTTCATTGTTTTTTTAAATATTTCATTTTCATTCAGTTATGGAGCTGAAAAACGGAACCTAACCAGAAGATTTGCTCTCATAATAAGAGCCATGTAACATGCACAAGAGAGGACCATGCTCAACCTCACATGGTGGGAGAGACCAGAAGTCAGCACAGTGTATTAGAGAGGGAAAAAAACAGGAGTCAGAGATACCATGAAATCCATTAGAAAACTCAAAGGGCAACGGGCAGGCCATGTTGTAAGAATGTCCGACAAACACTGGACATCACGACTCACAACGTGGATCCCCAGAGATTATATGCGAAATTATGGCCGGTAGAAACTAAGATGACGAGTTAGACAAGTGCAGAAATTGTTGGTGCCGCGATGTCCATGATCGAGAGGTCTGTCGAATCTTGGGCAAGGTCTATGTCCAACGACGGACGCTAAAAGGTAGCTTATGCTGCTGCTGATGATGATGATGCTGCTGCTGATGATGATGATGATGTTGATGATGATGATGAGTACTTTCTAGTTATTTAGTGTGCACAATGGAAAATAAAGGGATGAAAAGTGTTTCTATTAGGATTTGCTTCTGTGTTTTTTTACAACCTTTTCTCGACACAGGGGCACGCAACACGCTCTCCGAGGAGAGAATGGAATCACGTGGACGGGGGCTTGTAGGTGAAGGGCGTGGAAGAAGTCAGACATAAACCCCACCCCCCAAAACAAAAAGAATTATGCAGTATAAAGGGGTTGCAAACGAAATGAAAGCTTCAAGATGAATGACGATAAAAAGAAAAAGCCCACGGTCTTCTTTTAAATTCTGTTTTGGTTTGCCTTGGCTGCCTGTTTTTATTTGAGATTGACAATGACGTTGAACAGAACAGAAACACCAAACATCAGATAAATTTATATAGGCAACAAAAGCCGTGTCAGTCACACTTATAGTATCTGTAGCATCAATCAGCCCCCCACTTCCTACACTCTTATTAAACTACCTAAATTTCCTTTCTATCATCTCCTCTATTTAACTAACCTCCTTTTCTCCCTTCTCTCTTCCCACCCTCTTATTAAACTACATGTGTTTTCTCCCCTCCCTATTCCTAACGTGTCTGTAACACCTATAGTATCAGTAGAAGCCAGAAACACTCATGATAACCGTCAGCAAAGCGACGGGTCATGGATCAATAAAAATAATATCGGAAGAGTTTCAAAGATAAGAAAAAAGATCAAATCTCTTTTTTTAAAATCGTGTGCATTCGATGCAAGCTGTTTGGTATTCAAAGCGAGGTAAACAGCTGGTTTTTATTGCTGAACTTCATGAACAAAAAGAAATAGAAACCGTCACGTGGCCAACGTCTTTTGGCAGCATGCCTTGTTGGGGTTAATTAAAAAATTGGAAAAAGGGGTGATCAATGAATATATTACTTCTGTCGCCTTTTGTTGGGCCGTGAACAGTAAACAAAAATATTTAAAAAAACTAAGGGAGCAATTTACCATAAACTTACATTGCAAATTGAACCCTCCCACACTAAAAACTATTGGGGGGGGGTTAAAAAAAAGAGTTTTTTCTAGACTATTATGTCCATAAAAACGTTGTTTTTTTTTAAAATTCTTCCGAAAATATTTTTTTTAGTGTGGGGGTTCAATTTTCAATGTAAGTTTATGGTAAATTGGTACCTTAGTTTGTGTCCGGCAGCATTCACGCTTGTTTAGTAAATGTTTAAATTTTCAGCCCTCTAGCTCCATTGGTACGCCTTGTATGCGTGGTACATACATGCGTACATAGCCAGCCAGCTAGCCAGCCAGACCAACTTGAAAACTGAAGAAACTTATGTTGAGTTTTGGTTGAGGGTTTCTAACAAACGAAGCGAACGATGAATGGAAAAAGAAAAAGAATGAAATCAAAGGAAGAAGAAAGTTTTCATGGGGATTTTACAAACATTAGAAAGAATAAATACGAAGGAACAATTAAAAAAAGAGAAGAAAAACAGACAGAGAAATAAAAGAAAGAAAGAACGAAAGAATGAAAGAAAGAAAGATGAGAACGAAAAAATAAATCGTGAAAGAAACAAGTAAAGAAAGAAAGAAATCAATGCCAGAAAGAAAGAAAGAATTCAGAGATAGTAGGAAAGAGAGAATGAAAGAGACCAAAATCAAATGTCCAAAAATTAGTAAGAAAGAAAAACTAGAAGGTCATAATATGAAAGCAATTAGAAACTCATTAGAGCAAATAGGGTCCCTGGTTTGAAGAATCTTATCAAATCTGATCGACAAACGAATACATTTAAGATGATATCTCGTTAATATTTGACAAATGAGCCTTCTTTCTCGTCCATTTTCCTTAAGAAGTCTCATCAGAAACAACATTTTGTTCATTTTTAATTCAATTGTCAGCAATCGCCCCCCCCCCCGCTAAAAATATTAAAATATAATGAAATCATGCGCGTCTGTTGCCACTTTTCCAGGGAGGGGGGGGGGGGGCAAAGGATATATTCGGAGTATTGGCGGCAACCCTGTTATGAGTACAGTTGAGGTTACATAAAACAATTGTACAGCACCATTATTCTTTATTGGCTATAAGATTCCAACTTTCAAACCTCCGCACCCTAGGTGAGAAACCCTGATCCGTGGAAGGGGGCCGATGTACCGTTTAACCCCCCCCCCAACGGACGCCCATGAATGAAATATATAAATAGAGATTTGATGAAAGACAGGGGAAGAAGAGATAGAAAGAAGACAAAGAATGAAGGAATTTAGAAATGCAAAAATCGAAAGAAAGAAACTGACAAGAAGAATATAAAGAAGGAGAAGAAGGAGAAGAAGGGAAAGAAGGGGAGAATAAAGACGAAAAAGGGGAAGATAATAAGAATGAGAGAAAGAGAAACTAGAAATCAAAATGAGAAGAAAGGGGAAGAAGCATAAAGAAAACGATAGACAGGTCTGGTTATTCACTCAATAGAAAACGTCACGAGAACAACGTCTATTGGCAGAATGCCGTGTTGGGGACGATCAATTAAATAATTTGGAGA
Organism: Architeuthis dux; assembly: GCA_006491835.1. Classification (NCBI taxonomy): domain Eukaryota; kingdom Metazoa; phylum Mollusca; class Cephalopoda; order Oegopsida; family Architeuthidae; genus Architeuthis; species Architeuthis dux. The sequence continues at coordinate 542,443 of VCCN01000519.1, forward strand.
AAAGGGGTGATCAATGAATAAGTTACTTCTCTCGACTTTTGTTGAGCAATACTTATTTTTAAAAAGTCCGAATTAAAAAACAACAACAACAACAAGCGTGAATGCTGCCGGACACAAACTAAGGAACCAATTTAGCATAAACTTAACTTGTAAATTGAATCCCCCTCTAAAAACCTAGTTTTTAAAAGGTTTTTTCTAGACAGGTGTAAATTTTTAAATTTTCAGCCCACTAAGTACGGCTTGTACGTCTGACATACATAGCCAGCCAGACCAACTTGAAAACTGAAGAAACCTATGTCGACAGTTTTGGTGACAGTTTTGGTGACAGTTTTGGTGACAGTTTTGCTTGAAGGTTTCTAATAAAGCTAAAACGCTAAAAGAAAATTCAGTCAATGGAGGATCCCGATAAAAAGTAGTTGTCACGTTTACTTAAAAACAAAATTAGATGATGGAGGGAGACACCAACAACACCAAATGTCGACCAAATCCAAGTCGACAGAAGTGGAAAAACAAGTTCCCCATCTTGAACAACGGAAACATGACAAGAGATTAGTCACTGAATAGAAACCAGCATGCAACCTACATCTTTAGCTGTCTGGCTAGCTGGCCATGTATCTATGTCAGAACAATGTGAAAACTGAAAGAACCCTACTCTGACAGTTTTGGTGACAGTTTTGGTTGACAGTTTCTAACTGGACTTAAGAAAGCAAAACGGAAGATACGTCCAGCAAAACGGAAGATACGTTCAGCAAAACGGAAGATACGTTCAGCAAAACGGAAGATACGTTCAGCAAAATTACTTAAGAGAAAACCTTCAATCCAATTGTTCTGCTTAATTCAGACGAGGAAAAATGATACAGCGTTCGGGTCAAGTCGAGACAAAAAAAAGCAAACAACTTAAAGTGGCGTAAAAACCTTAAGGGGATGAAGTTCGACCCCCTTCAACCTCCTTGACCACTAAACGTTGAATCAGCGTCAACACTCTCTGGACATTTACAGTATATTACTGACGCATACTGGAGAGTGCGAAATGGTGGAATGGTTAATGATCTGCAAATAGAGAAAGGAGTTCGAATTCCTATCATGATTTCTCATGTCACTTTAACACCATTAGGAAATGCTTTGTCCAGTGGGTGGTCATCTTGACCAGGGTCTGGCACTCAGTGGTGTGGACATAAACAATGAAAGGGAAGATTACCTGTCATAGTCATTGTGTTTATTACTGGTGGACTATAATAACATTACTGATGGTTTATAATAACTCATTATGTGTTGTGTATCTAATCAAGGAGGTGTGAATGGCGTAATGGTTAACGAGCCGAGTTCAAACTATTTACACTAATGTCTTTGGGGAAAGCATGAATCCATCTCTCCCCCTTCCAAGCTATGGGTAAAATAACAGAGTAGACTAGATTCTATAGCCTTGCGTGACGACCAGTCTAGGAGAAGTAACTCAGTAGGAGTTATATATCTAATCTAGGAGGTGCGAGTGGCGTAACAGTAAACAGTGCGGACAATGGAATCAGCAAGCCGAGTTCAAATTCCAATGTTTACGTTTATGTCGAACGAATGCACTTGGGAAAAGCATGAATCCATTTCTTCTCCCCCGTTTCATCAGCTATGAGTAAAATAAAAGGGCAGACTGGACTCTCTAGCCTTGCTTGGCGATCGGTCTAGGAGAAGGCAACTCTGAATCCAACCCGTGCTTTATTGTAAGCAGTTATTGTAGTCTATCGCGAGTGATGAATACAATGGCGTCTACAGTTAATCTTCACTTGGATTGTTTATGTCCACACCACTGAGTACCATTCGATGGTCATCAGTGGTGTGGACATAAACAATCCAAGTGAGGATTAACTGTAGACGACATTGTATTCATTACTCGCGATGGACTACAATAACTTATTAGGTGTTTCATAATTTCATACACGTGCTGCCAAAAGAGATACAGAAAAAAAATCCCCAAAACAAACAGTATTACCGCCAACAAATCTTTCATCAGATGGTATCTCTGGGGGTCAGGAATGATTTCGGAAAACATTCTTGGTAGTCATTATTATTAATGTGTTCCTACTAATTTAACTTCATCTTAATTGTTGTTGCTTTTTATCGCAATTAAACTCAGGCCGGTTTCCCTTCAGCGTTAAGCGAGCCACCCTTCGGCATAGAGGGTCGTGAGTTCGATTCTCCCCTGGAACTTATTCTTTATTCCGATCCGTGCTGTTTATTTATTTACTGAATGCTGACAATTCAGACACAAAACCACAATAGACGCACAAAAATAACGTGCGTATTATACACGAATATATATGGTAATTTAGTCAGACACCAAACCACAATAGACGCATAGAGAGGATCATGCCGTCTGGAATATGGCCGCGCACTTGGCCGGGAAAAAAAAGGAGTAAAATTTAGTTCTCGTGTATAATACGCACCTCTATGTTGTAGGTTTAGAAATCTGAAAAATAACGTGCGTATTATATGGTAATTTAGCCAGACACCAAACCACAATAGACGCGCGGAGAGGATCGAATTCACTCGGCTCGAGCAATGAGTGGCCTGCGGGAATACCCCACTGACCATTACTCTCTATGGCAAGCGCTCTCTCTCTCTCTCTCTCTCTCTCTCTCTCTCTCTCTCTCTCTCTCTCTCTCTCTCTCTCTTACAGCTCATAGCACTGAATGGAGAGAGAGAGAGAGCCAACATAACGAGCTACGACACTCAAAACAAAAAATATGGGACTTTGTATTGGGGAGGAGGGGGGTGTTAAAAACGGTGGAGGTCGCTGCAGGAAGCGGGTGGGATGGCGTGGTATGGATGTGGGTGGATTGGTTGCTGGGTGGGAATTAAGAATGAAGATAATGGTTGCAGGAGTCAAGAGTGACGCCTCTGGCGAGAGGAAGAAGAATGGAAGAAGGAAATATGATGAATTAGCTTGTCGTAATCTTTGGGTTAGCCTCCATCTTGGGTGAAAGGATGGTGGGAGAGAAACAGATGGAGTGTGGGTTGGAAGAAGAGGGTGAGTTGGATGAAAGACAAGAAGATTTGAAAGAAAGAAAGGAAGAAAGAAAGAAAGGAATGAAGAAATGAAGGAATGAAGAAATGAAGGAATGAAGAAAGAAAAGAAAGAAAAGAATGAATGAATGAATGAAAAAGAAAGGAAGAATGGAGGGAAGTAGAAAGAAGGAAAAAAGAAAGGAAATGAATGAAAGGAGGAAAATGAAAGAAGAAAGAAAATAGGAAGAAAGACACACATAGAAGGAAGGAAGAAAGAATGAATGAATGAAAGAATGAATGAATGAAAGGAAGAATAAAGAGAAGAAGACAGACTTATTAAAAAGAAACAAAACATCAATAAGAAAGAAAGAGCAAATATGTGAGAGAGAGAGAGAGAGAGAGAGAGAGAGAGAGAGAGGGGGGGGAGAGAGAATGAAAGAAGTCAAGAGAAAGAAGAAAGTCGCGAAAGATGACAAAAGGCTAGAGATTGTCTCGGCCGGTCTGGGCTCTCTCTCTCTCCCATCTTGTATCGACCATCAGTGCACGAGGCTCACCCACCTACCAGCGACGACAGGGACCACTGGAACGACATTGAGCGTGACGACAGTGTCTTTAGGGCGTTGATGGCAATGAGACGAACGGTGGCGAAGGAAAGAAATGAAACATGGCGTTCGTCGGGGAGGGGGGTGGAAATGAGCAGGAATCTAGGGAAGGGATGATGAAAGAGGTTGAGGTGTCAGGGTACAGGGGGGGATCCGTGGGGAATTAAGAGATGCCGAATAAATTTAGACGAGAAACAATCGACCCCCCACCCCCAACCTCACCCTCATTTGGGTAGCGGTATGGGTGTGTTTGCGTTTGTGGGTGTAAGTGCACATGCATGTGTCTGTATGTGCATGTGTGTATGTGTATATGTGTAATACGTGTTTGTGTGCATGCCCGTGTGATTCCAAATAGAGGCATGGGTGTGTATACACTTGTGGTTATAAATGCACATGCATGTGTTTATATGTGTATGTGTATGTGCTCATGTGTAAATATGTATACGTGTTTGTGTTCGTGTGAATCTGTAGGTAAGCGTGCACATGCATACGTGTATATGTGTGCGTGTGTATATGTGAGCATATCTATCCAAACGTATGTGTGTACATATGTAAGTGTGTACATGGGTGCGTAACTATGTGCATGTGTGGAAAGATGTGTATATGTTACTCTATAAATGAATGTATTTGTATTTGCGTGCGTATATATGAGTGCATGTGAGCATGCGCCCGTATATGTATAGGAACATGCGTATGGCCCCCTCCCTTTCCCAACTGAGCCGGTGATCCTCACCTGAGGGATTCGAACCTAGGGCAGTGGTTAGCGTGTTAGCCCCATAAGAAAATCAGCAGTGAGTACGGATCCTCAGAGGTTACTCCACTAGGGTGACCCCCTGTGCCAAATGTGCCTCCCTTCCAACAAATCCTATTTTAGAGATTGCAGTTCCGATAACGCAGAGATGTGCACCGACTAGCCTCTGTTTCATTCCCCTGTGAACAACTCTAGCCAGAAAGAGATGCTGGAGTGTAAGGACATCCCCTTAGGACAAAAACCCTTATTGGACAAAAAAAAAACAAAAAAACTATGACAAAAAAAAACCCAGTTAAAGTGCAAAGCAGGACAAAATCCGTTGGTTAAATTAAAAAATGACAAAAATGAGATCATTGGTGAGAGTATTATTTATTTCACCATCCTTATTATTCTCGTATAGTGAAGTGAGTGACGCCACTTCAGGTGCTTGAAACCGGGAAGGGATGGCAGATGCCGTAGCCAGCGTAAGGGCAATACTTTACTTTTGTATTATTCTTAGTTAAGGTTTTCAATTTTTTGGTTTGTTAATTGATTTCTGTCATGCTAAAGCAAATAGATATATAAAAAATGTGTTCACCTAGCCTCATATTCTAATCAACCATTTTTTAGTCTTAATATGTTTTAGACATCCGAAAATTAAAGAATAACAATACGACCACAATGAATTTTCATCAAATCAGAAAACAAATGTGATAATCTTTGCACTTTCAGCAAAAAATATACATATCATCTTACTTTTATTATGTAATACGGACAAAAAAACGGCAAAGAAGCAAACAGGAAAAAAGTCACGCTGTTTATTATATAGATAAGAGAAGGCTGACGTTGGGTTGGGCCAACGGACACACTAATTGCCTGCTTACCTTCAGGTCGGATGTTCGAAAGGCAGCTGGGTTTCGTTAATTTTATATATCTATTTGCTTTAGCATGACAAAAAAAACTAACAAACAAAATGAAAACAGATTTTATATAATAAGAGAAGGGAATCTGGTCATTATAGTAAGGTCAACGTAAATTATTGCTGTTGGTTATAACATTTGTGAAACTCCAGTCCATTGGAGTTAACTTTATTTTCCCCCGTAACAAGAACAACAAGAACTAACAAGAACAATCCTCACCTAATTCAAGGGAGTCAGCTCTTCACTGTTTGTCTATCGCATTTTAACTAAAGGGGTTTTGTCCTAAGGCTTTTGTCCAAAAGAGGCGGGTGGTGAGCAAGTCGATCTCGTAGACCGTTCGCAACTAGATTAAGTTCCTACTATTATTACCCGGCGCTTGGTAAATATCGACATTCAGGGAAGTTGTCAATGATGAAGAAACAGGCGATCGATGTGGGTGCTAAAAGGATTGGTTTGATGCATTTGTTGAGAAGGGTGGATCTCAGAGTCCAGGGGTCACC
>VCCN01000519.1:572446-594987 GCA_006491835.1 Architeuthis dux
GCATTATGGAAGCACATACAGGGTATTTACTTTGAGTGTACATGAAAACTGAAAGGAACTGATATGTGACTTTTGTAAATATGGAAGAATTTCCGTAATTTTCATGTACTCAAAAATAGCTAAATCATGATTGTTGTACGTCATTAAACATGAAGATTACGATGAAATCCCAGTATGTGTGTGTGTGTATGTGTGTGTGTGTGCGAACGCGCGTGCCCGCGTGTGTCTTGTGTGTGTGTGTGTGTGTGAGAGTTGTGGCGTGAAAATGGAATTCCTTGTAGGGAGTAATGTTAAACAGGTCTCATCTGCCCGAAAACAAATTTAAATGAATTTTATTTCGGGATTGTCGACGACAAATTTCAATCCTTGGGTCGGATGGTGCAAAAAGTCATACACTCTGGTTCAGTGGAAGAGGCAGACAAACGACATCGCAAGGAATAATTAACTGATACGAGATATCCTCTGGCATGGACAGTGGAATGAGAACAATCTATCACCATGGATTGAATAATGAGTTCGGTTCGAAATTCCCATAAGGTTAGCAACTACGACAGATACCTGAAGAAGGCCGGAGGGTACAACGACCGAAACGTCGCGACTCTATCAACCAAGATGAGGACGTTAGTCCGAGTAAATCAAATTACAATGATAATTCCTCATCTTAGAGATTCAGACAGAAATAGACGAAGACACATTAGTTGTAACATTGCTTTCTTCTCATCTGGGCGATAGTGTTAGGGTTGAGGGATAGGGTTATTTTATTTAAAGAGCGGTCTTTAAAGTGAACAAATATTGATAAGATTCAATGATAAAGATTCATTCGACCTTCGTCGTTGAAAGAAAACAAATTCTCGTACACACGAACTGGTCTTTCAGAAAAGACAGGAACATTTTCGATTTCTTTATACTTATCGGCGAAATTCGGTTGTTTAAAGAAGTAGATAGATAGATAGATAGATAGATAGATAGATAGATTTGACCAGAGTGAGATAGATGGATTTGAACAGACCGAACTAGATAGATAGCTAGATAGATAGATAGGTAAGTCCGCAGCCTGATGATGAAAAGGGCATTTATTTTACAGAGGCAAATATTGATTTTTCAAGATAATAAACTTCTTTGTCAATGCACTTAATTCAGTGGTGAATATCAAACATTGACCAGTGGACAATGAAGTACAACATTCAGCTAATAACTGATAGCCAGTCCATGTATAGAATTATGCAATCTGAAAAGAATGGTCCCATGACTTTTTTTATCGAACGCCGTTTCATTGAAAAATACATACATACACATACACGTCACAAACACACATGTGCACATATACCATATACACATGCCACATACGCAGACACATACATACTCATATACATACACACATGCACACATATTCCACATACGTGTGCATATGTGTGCGTTTCTGACGTATATATGTGTGTGTATGTATTGCATTTTCGTTGAAACCTTCGATGAAGAGTCGTGCAGCGGGAAAAAATAAAATACGTACAGACATGCATAAACATGCTTAGATTACATCAAAATATCCAATCAGACGGGCATGACAGATAGCTATATATATACCTATATATATAGAGAGAGATAGATAGATAGATAGATAGATAGATAGATAGATATATAGATATATAACAATCCACTTACCTGTACCAGTCAAATCCCTTTTGGTAGTGCCGATCAAAGAAATGAGGTTCAGGTCCCGGTGCCCTCACGTTGGGGTGAAGGCGCAAGAATTCCAATACCGCCCGAGTGCCTCCCTTTTTAACACCGATTATTATAGCCTGGGGCAGCTTTTTGGTGGGCAATTGCTGGACTCTTACGCCCGAGTGGCCTGCGCGGGGGTGGTGCGGGACACCGAACGGGGGAGCGCCGACATGTAACTTGTCAGCAGTTAACGGAGCCGACGCAAGGACGGAGGAAATCGATAAGGACGATGATAGGGATGCTGACCGATTTTGGAGTGATGTCTGTATTTCTTGCCGTGACTGGCGGTGATGTTGCAGCAGGATCGAGGACTGTTTAGCTCTCGTCTTCACCCTATGTCGAGCTAAAGACGAAGACGAAGAAGAAGTCGGTCCCTCTGCCAGAACGGGTGATAACGAGCCTTGCTCTCCTTTTCTGAAGGCAGCACTCAGCTGATTCGTTTGCGAAGAGAAGGACCTCGCTCGAGATAACGACGAAGAAAACGAAGGTGGTAAAGACAGTGAATGTGGTAAGGGCGTCCTCGTTCGCTCTGTATTGTGTCTGGGTTTACTAACATCACCATCCTTATTACTCATATCACTATCACGTTCGCCCCCCTCTACCCCGTCGTCCTCTTCATAATAATCGCCATCGTCCCCATCCTCATCATCTCTGTATTCAAAATAACTGTCATTGTTTTTTACTTTACTATCTACAAATAGAATGTGTTCGGTGTCACCAATCGGAACAGACTGTCCTTTTGTCGAAGCTTTTAAAACTGGCACCTCAGACCTACTACCAACCGTCTGCGGATCTCCAGGAAAATAATAATAATCCTCTTGGTCGTCTGCATATATCACATTGTTCTCATCATCGACCTTCCTACCCAAGGATCCATCATTGATGGGTACATTAGAATCAATGTTGATTTGGCTATCTTCCCGGCGAGAGGTACCAATATCGTTCACTGTACCAATATCACGAGTGCCGGTTACATAGTACATATTTAATTCCTCACTTGAAGAAGAAATGGCTGGTTTAACCCTTAGGTTACCAGTTTCTGCAGGAAATGTTAAATGTTTCCATTGGTTAATAGTTTCTTTTCTCTGATTAGAGGAGACGGGCGATGTCCGCTCTCTTTGAGAAAGAACTTGTTGCATAATAGCTAAGTCAATATTTGACTTTGAATATATCTTCTCATATGAAGTCACACTTGTTTCCGGGGATTTGCTTTTCGACAAGATTTTCTTGAAGTCTATTAAATTATTTTTATCGGTTCGATCATTTTTCTCTATTTGAATATTGATCTGAGTGTTTCTACCGGGACTGAATAATCGGATCGGTGTCTCTTCTTCTAAGTAATCATCTCCATTAGCTACAACGTAATCGACGTTTTTAGCTGTGTCTTTTGCGTTTCTGGTGGCACTGTTGTCTATTTTGAGTCTTGTATCACGTTGCCTGTCCTGCACAGAGTCCGAACTCAAATCGCTTTGGGGTGATTTCGTATCCATTATGTTCCGACGCCAAAAATGAAAAATTGTCGATCCTTGGCCGCCGTGATCAGATTTCAATGAGTCTATCATTTGTTGCGACTTTTGTTCCTTTTCCCACTCTACATTTTGTTGATGATAGTGTGTTTGGTCTTGTTGCGTCATTTGCAACGGTTTGGGTTGCTCCTCTTGCATTTGGAGCGTGTGATGTTGGCGATGCTGCGCAGGCCCCCTTTTGCGTTGCGCTGCTTCTTTCTGTTGGTATATGGGTACACGGCTTCGTTGTGAGGATATATCCAAAGTTATGGAACGTGGAGACTCGGGAAATTGGGACATGGACGATTCCGGTATGGGGAATGTATCCGAGGAGGAAGGCGCAAGTAAGATTGTCCGAGATCCAATCTTTTTTCCGTAATATCTCCGATCAAGGACGGAAGCCCGCCCGGACACAACCAACATTTCCGGAGAACCGATTCCCAAAGTGTGGGCCATGGATCCTCCATCCTCGTTATTGCTCGACTGCAGGGTCGACGAGGCTCGATCCGAATCTGGTAATGAAATATCCGATATTGAGAATGAGTCCGGGGCATCCGATATCAATGCTCCTAATCCTGGTTCCCAACGCGGGGGTAACGCTGATCCGTCCACAGTGATAACAGTACAACAGCTAAACAAGAGTGAGTAGACCATGGTCGTGAAAAATCCAATAGTCATAACGGTTAATAGGAATAATCTACGCCTCATCCGGAATTTCCGAAAACTGTTCATGTCCAAGTTGGCCGGGACAACATCGTTTAGGTAGCAGACCACCGAGCCACCCGTATATGGTTGTTGGGGGCTGGTCCGACTACGGCCACCCTTAATATTTTGGGTGCTGTGGGTTGAAGGTCTGTCTTCCGTGTTTGTACTGTTCTTTTGCAGGCTGTTGTCCGTGTGTTGAGAGTCGGGTGTGACTGTTGCTCTTTTAATGTCCGAACTGATACTGAAGACTGTAGAGCGTGAGATTGCTGCAGGGGTGGTCCTGGCTGGGGAGACAATGCCGGCTGCCCTAGGATCTGGCAATTGCATCGGGGCGACATGGTTATCCTGGGATATCATGCCCCGACAAGTTTTCAAAAGTTTCAATTTTTTTTTATGTCAAGCGCAAACAAAGGCGGTAGTGATATAAGCTGGGTTTGACAACAGTTAGGACGGTATGATGATAAAAGCAAAGGTTCCTTCTGAGAGAGGCTGAAATCGCCTGTGTACGAACAGACAGTAAAAGTCCGAAGTGTTTGTAATGTTGTTGTTGTTGTTGTTGTTGCTGCTGCTGCTGTTGTTGTTGAGAGTAAGGTCCGTTATGATAATAGGACGGTATGATGAAAGCAAGGGTTCGGGTTTACAGAGGCTGAAACTCTGCTCAGAAGAGTTTGGAGGCGCACTTGGGTTAGTCTGGTACAAGGTCAGGAATTTTTGAATTAAGGCTGACGAGGTTGGATAACCTCTACCGGGAAAAGACAAGAAGAATCCGAAGGGTTTGTGATGTTGTTGTAGTTGTTAGTAAGATCCGATGTGATGATGGGACGGTATGAAGAAAGCAAGGCTTTGGGTTGACAGAGGTTGAAATAACCTCAACACGGAAGTCCGATGTGTTTGTAGGCTCACCTTAGTCATTAGCTTAGTCTGGCACAAGGCCACAATATAGGAATAACGTGTGAGAATCGAACTCACTACTTGCAAAACGGTTAATACGTTCACTACCACACGACACACATGTGAGTCTTGTGGGGTGGTGTGTATTGCCTTTGATGCACATGGGCGTCCATTCCACGGTTTTATTAAGGCAATATAAATAACTACGGCAAGGCTATGGACTCAGTTTCTGCCTTCCGACACTGGGCAGAGGACGTGCTTTATTTTGTTGATAGTAGGGTCCGTTGAGGGGGACGACACCACCGTTCGAGATGTCAGCGGCGGCGGCGAAGGAGACGTAAGGGAGAAAACGCCCGTCGTCGTATGTGTTTCTTAAACTGATTAATGATTCACCCAAGGGTGAATACAATTATTTGGGGGGTGAATGAAACTACAGGGTTGAATGAAACTTGAAGGGCGGAAGACTTAATTTACACAGATATTTATATTTTTATATTCTTAAAAAAAGTAATTATTGTGGTAAACATGTACAAGAAAACATTATTTCTAAAAACCTACGTTCTAATACTGTTGTTTGCTAAATTTATGTAAAAAATTCTTAATAACTTTTGTGCTAATTTTCAATTGTGTTAGTTTTATATGTTTAGGATTTTTCAAAAGACATGAATAAAATAAACACTTAAGAAATGAGTTAAAATCATGCTTTTTAAAAAATGAATTAAAACTATACCCGAAGGAGAATCAGCTGAAAATGATGAAAACTATAAGGAAATTTAGTCTTGGGTGAATGAGATTTTTGTAATAAAGACTCGAGGGTGAATGACACTGAAATAGTTTAAGAAACCCCGAACTAAGACGGCGAGGCAGTAGTAGCCGAGCTGTGAACAGGAAGAATGTTGACAATGGGTTAAAATTAGGATATTTTAACAACGACGGTCGTGGTTGGACCGAAGCCGATGAAGTTATTAAGCAGTTTACGATTATCTCAGATATAAATAAAAATACCCGTAGTGAAAACAATAACAGAAATGTTTGCAATAGTTGCAGGGACCGGACCTAGGTACGGGCAACACGGGCAGTCGCCCGGGGCGCCAAGTGCTAGGGTTTGCTTGTCATACGTCCGAGACAGTATGACTCTCTGAATACAAATGGGAAAATAGAAAAATGAATAAATTAAACATTAAAAACGGACAAAGTAAGTAAATCCCTTGATATGGAGTCAGATTTTTTAGGAATATAAAATAATACCATATTTTAAAGGACGCCTAATTTCAGCTTGCCCGGGGCGCCAGGGACCCTAAGGTTGAGTAGTTGTTTTTTTCTTGAAAAAGTGCTTGTTTAAAATTAAGAAATAGTTGCAATAAAGATATGGACGAATTTGATAAAGTTGGTAACAATCCAGTAAGATCCGAGCAGGAGGTTAAAAGTGACACTGCTGTGTTGTTATTGTCGTTCTCTGTAGCGGTTACACATTGTTGATTAGAGTCCTGGTAAAAACAGTCGAAGTGATGGTAACTGCTGCAGCTCTGGTTATGGTAATCGCTGTTACCGTGTTTGTACCCGTGGTTGCTGCTGTTGTAAGACTCCGTACTAATAAGAGGCATCCTAATTTAAAGAATGAATCTTCCGGGGTGGCGGGTAACGGGGGAACCCAAACCCGACAGCCACGGAGTGGACACTTCCAACTCAACTGTGTTCACAGCCCAACGACAAAAAAAACTGGTCAGTTCCGTGTAGCTTTGGTATTGCCAAAGTCGGATAGACGAAAGGAAGGATGGACGAATGAGATGATGGCTAAGTGGATTTGGAAGCGGGTGTTGGCAGTCGTGGATTAACCATCTGGCTGAGTAGGCTTAAGCCTATGGGGTCCGGAAGGGAGAGGCCCTAGAGCAACACAAAATATGGTTTAAATTGAATGTACAAAAACCTGTTCAATTGAGTATAATCACGTTAATATTTGGGATGGTATTTCAGTACTTTGCATATCTTTTTCATATCTGGCATTTGGCGAATCCAGAGTATGAAATCAGAAGAATTGATCCCTGCACAATGTGCACAATTTGGAGTTAGATAGAATCCACACTTAGTGAAACCGCTTCAATAATGTTACTTCGTTACTGCACAACATGAAAATGAAGACTGCACATTTCGGGATGTTCACTACACATTTTGGGAACACATCACGCTTATTTGTACAACATGTTACAAATACTATTTTGTTTAGAAGTAATGTTTTCAGGTCTTCGTATTGCAGCCACGAGATTGATGTTTACAAACGCTCACTCTATGTGGTAGATACATACGTTCAATCTTTTTTTCAATTATACAAACATTACATCGTTGGTATGATGACTAGGGGACCGTCTACTAGATGGATATAGACAGTTATGCGGCTTGGATGAGCTGTAGTTAGAGAGTCCTCCGAATATCCTTGTAAACCATTTGTGTTATAATCTGACATATATGTATATACACGTGTATATATGTAGAGGTGTGAGTGGTGCGAGTGGCGTAGATGTTAGCAGCGCGGACAATGGACTCGGCGTTCGGGTGGTAGATAATCCGTCGGCGGGTGTTGTTAGGGTTCGTCTATTTGGTTAGACACGCCTTAAGTATCATCCAGGTGTTGTATATATATACTAGTGAGTAGATATTGCACGGTCATCGGTGGTGGGCCGTAGAGAGACATCGCACACACCACTAGCCACTGACTGAATGGCTCAGTCTGCTGAAGTGAATGTAGGCTTCTTCTTCTTCTTTTTCTTCTTCTTCTTCTTCTTCTTCTTCTTAGAGATACATCACATCACATGTGTTGTGAGTTGTAGTAGCAGCAGCAGAAGCACACGATAATATTAGAGGGGGGAAGAAGAGGAGGAGGAGGAGGAGGAGATATCGTCGTGGGGTTGTGTTTCTGCTGTGTGTGCCCGTCGTTGTATAAGGGGAGGGCTCTCTCTCTCTCTCTCTCTCACCGCTCCGGTAATAGTGAATGAATACTGGGGGTCGAGGTGTGTAACAAGGGAGGCAAGCAGCCGAGAAGGGAAGGAGTGCGAGTGTGTGTGCGAGTGTGTGTGCGAGTGTGTGTGCGAGTGCGTGTGTGCCTGCGCGTGTGTGTGAAAGATGGAGATAGCAGTGGAGAAGGCAGTGTGTGTGTGCGCGTGTCTGTGATGTGCGTGTGTGTGTGTATGTGAAAGATGGAGATTGGCAGTGGTGAAGAGAGTGTGTGTGTGTCTGTGATGTGTGTGTGTGTGAGAGAGAGAGAGAGGAACAGACAGAGAGACAGACAGAGTGAAAGATGAAGGGAGTGATAGAGAGAAAGATAGAGAAAGAAAAAGAAGAGCGGAGAAAGGTGGAGTGCATGTGTCTCTCTGCGTGTGTGAGAAGGACAGAGTATGTGTGTGTGTGAGCGCGTGTGTCTGTGTCCGTCTGTGTGTGTACATATGCGTGCACTCTGACGTGTGTGTGTGTGTGTATGTGGAAAATGGAGAAAATGAGAGAGTGAGAGAAAGAGAGAGAGAAAGAAAGAGAGAGATAAACCAGAAGGGCGGAGTGTGGGTGTGTGTGTGTGTGTACGTGCGTGAAAGATGAAAAGAGAAAGAGAGGGAGAGAGAGAGTAAAGAGAGATAAACAGAGACAAACAGAAACGGTGTAAAAGAGATTCTATAAATTGCGAGGAAGAAAGACAAGAACAGCGAGAGAGAAGGCTGGACTGGAACGTAAAACAAGAAAGAATAAAAAAAGAAAAAGAAAGAGTAAGTGTCAAACTCAACTAAAGAGGTACAGAGTTTGGGATCACGTGACTGGCGAAGGTCGCTTGTGATTGGCTGTTTTTACGTTCTTTCTTAACGCCATCATTTTACAGGCCGTCCGTTCGCCGTCGCCCGTACAACGTTTAAAACTCCTACTACGTCAGACCGCATGGACGTCTATTTAGTGTGTATATGCGATTGTGAATAATCCGTCTAAGTTAGCTGGCTTCTCGGCCCGTGTAAGTCAGATGTATGTTTATTGTTTATATCTATTTACGCTCAAGATTCGGATAATACCAAATGGCTAATTTATTATATTTTTTATTATTGTTAGAAGCCGTCAACAAAAAATGTCACCAAAACAGTCAACATAGGTTTTTTTTCAGTTTTTGCGTTTGTCGCTCTGTCTGCTGTCTGTATGTCTGGCTGGCTAATGTATGTATGTATCGTGCGTACATGCCGCACCAATTGAGTTAGATGACTGAAAATGTAAACATTTACTATGTCTTGAAAAAAGTTTTTTTATTTTTTTCCAATGTGAGTTTATGCTAAATTGGTCCCTTAGTTTGTGTCCGGCAGCATTTACGCTTGTTTTCCTTTGTTGAAAATTCAGACCTTTCACTGCCCAACAAAAGGCGAAAGAAGAAACTTATTGATTTGATCACCCCTTTTTCCAATGTTTTAACTGATCACCCCCAACACAAAAAAATGTATGTGGTTTAGTCGGACTATTTTTCCTTGACTTGGTTGTCCACTTTTTTTAAACAACGTTTCGGTCGTGTACCCTCGAGCCTTCCTCCGGTGTCGTTTGTTCTGGAATGTTGAAAAATAAAAATTTGAATCCTTCTTGCAGGGATTTCAGAGAAGGAAATATTCTTTATCTAGTTCTTTCACGGCCTAAGATACGAAACATGATCGTGAGAATTTTAACCAACCATTCAAAGAAATTATTATTCACCTACTAAGCTGAGCTTAGTCTGGCACGAGGCCATCCCATTAATGGGTCATAAACTCAGCGATCTCGTAGTTTATTGTCACAAACTATAATGGTTATTGTGAGGGCACTTGTCGACCAGTTACAACACAATACTAATTAAACAGCAGGGGCGGATCCAGGGTGTCTTTCAGGGTCTTCTGGAAGACCTTCAGAATATTTCTTATTTATACTGTATTTTCCGAAGATTTGTATTTATACTGTTTACTGAGCGTCTTCCGAGTTTTATATCTTTTCGTCTCAACGTAAATTTTTTATTTAACTTAATTTCACTAGCTGATATGCCCAGAAACGCAATTCTAGCCAATCTTGGATACATAATTTACATTATTTTCTGGTCGAGCATGCCAGAGACCCTTAAAAGCCCCCCGCCCCCATTTTGGAAGTCGGTCAGCTCAACAGGCTGGATCCGCTGATATGAAATCTAATAAAAACAAAGTGTAAAACAATCCAAAAGTAAAAATAAAAGAAAACATGTTAACTAGGGATATTTATTTTACCATATAGTCGAGAACAACTTTTTCGCATACCTCTGCCAACGCCATTATAACTGAATGAAAATCAGTTCACAAGTAGTTACGATGCAGGAGAGGTAAACCTACCCTCCCACCAAATGTCATTGAAATTCATTGAGAACTGTTGGAGATATTGTACGAACAAACGAGAGCGAATACATAAATATATGAATAAAATTGAAAACATATCTCTAAATCGAAACGAAATCCTGGATCCGCCCCCAAATTTACTCATTTCTTCCTTACCGCATGGCTAAGCCTTCCACGGAATGTTATTGGAATTCATTGAGAGCTTTTGGGGATATTGTGTAGGCAAACAGACAGACAGACGCAAGTGAATATATATACCTTTCCAATTTCGTTCGCAGAGGTAAAACATGAGAAAACAAAACTATTAAAGAAGACGAGCATTCCAAGAGGAATTATGAATCACCACCACCTATATATGGTGTGTTGGGGCGATTAAAAAGTTAATTAAAAAGTGGGGGAAAAGGGTGACCAATGAATAAGTTACTTCTCTCGCCTTTTGTTGGGCTGTGATCACGAAAAAGTGGACCATCCTCATCTTCTTCTTCTTCATCATCATCCCCTTCCTCCTTCTTCTCCTCCTACTGCTACTAGTATCACAACTAGTAATGCTAAATATCAATTTTATCAGCCGTATCATGTTGGATTGATATGAAACTTGGTCCAGACTTCGGGTGAAACACCCTCATCGTCCTCTTCCTCCTCCTCCTACCCCAGCTACTACTACTACTACTACTACTACTACTACTACTACTACTACTACTACTACTACTACTACTACTAGGGACGGGAGACGCATCGTTGAACTTATAGTTCTTGTTTATGATTAAAATTCATTTTCAGTTATTTTGTAAACCTTCTTCCCTTTAACATATTTTGTGGATTAAATCTGTCCAGTTTCACGTTTTGAATGGTGTGTGTGTGTGCGCGCCTGTGTGCGCGCGCCTGTTTGTGTTCGTGTGTATGTGTGTATGTGTGTGTGTGTTCGTGTGTGTGTATGTGTGTGTGTGTTCGTGTGTGTGTGTGTGCAGGACCGAATGTTAACATTGATGGCGTCCAGTGCGTAACATTTCTTGGGAGACTTCTATTTCCGTATTTAGTTATTATTTTCAAACAAATCAAAACAGAAATGAAAATCGACTCATACACAAGCAGGGCCGAATGTTAACATTGATGGGAACCCCAGTGCGCAACATTTCTTGGGGTCCCTTCTATTTTCGTATTCAGCTATTATTTCCAAGCAAATCAAAAAGTGAAATATTAATAGAAGTATGATGTTTAATTTAACGTAAAGTCCTCAATGGATCTATAATCTCCATGTAACGTAACAAATCCTGAAACAAGTTTAGTCAAAACATGGTTTTCCTTTTACATTTTTAGCCACAAAAAATATTATTTTAAGATATTTTGAGGGTGAGTTGGCTAAAACCTAGGGGCCCTATGCAGCTGCAATGTTTGCACTGTCTAAAGTATGAACCAGCGTGTGCGTGTGTATGTGTGTGTATTTTCAAACTTTCTTTTTAATGCTTTATAAGGAGATTGATTTTTTATTCGTCTTCATAAAATGTTCAAATGTTATGCTTTCTCCCTTTATTTTTTTCTTTCATTTTGGGAGTTGAGGTGATGCTCGTGCAGTATTCTAATCTAAAAGCATTACCTTTAGTTTTTCATTTTTTCATTTAATTTGAAAGTATTTGTCCGGATTTTCTTCAAAGTCACATTGTGGAAAAAAAGTGATTATGTAACAGTAAGGCAGAGTATGTCAAAGAAGATTTAATTTGATGTTAGATTTAAGTTTAAATCGTGATAATAGATCAATCTTAAATTTATTTGTATAATTCTTCCAATCAGTAATGCATTTTTTGGTGATTGAATTTAATTCATATCTAGTTGTTATGCAAGATGGAACATAGAGGCATCCCGGTTTTGAGCCTTTTGTACTTTAATTAATGAATTTCTTTCGTTCATCTATATCATCTTCATATTGCGATTAGATATCTATTGTATGATACCAACTTTGGCAAAAGGACATTTTCTGAAATAAGAGAATAAGTCTTTCAAAATCTGTAACTAAAATTTCAGGTTGAATAAAAATGAAAGGTAACACTCAAAATTAATATAGCCATATCTATATCTACGAGGGCGGATCAATAAGTCTGTAGCCTGACACGTAGTTATTACTTGGATTTTGATGTGAAAATTTCACTGTATAACGTTCAATCTATGTGATTAATATTCACCAATAGATTCAGTGCATCGACAAGGAAGGAGATTATGTGTAAAATAAATGTTTGTGTCTTCATTAGGCTACAGACTTATTGATGTAACTATGTACGTATATATTCTTCTTAATAATGCCTTCAGACTACTTCATACTGTCAACATAAGGAACAACACATGTATTTTCGTGCCAAAACGATCGTGAAATAGAGAGATGAGCAATATGTGCATTTCAGGACTCCTGCCTTCCATGAGAGTGCCGTTAGCTCAGTGGTAGAGCAGAGCCTGTGTATAAAGCTGCTTCCAAGGTGGACGCGGGTTCGATCCCCTCACGACGCTTTATTTATTTACACGATTTGGAATCGAGTCAAATCGATGTTCCCAATTAAAATGTCACAGTTATCATTTTCTGTTGGATATAAATTATCTATAATACTTCGGGGCCGTAACAAGGGAAAATGCTTGGGTGCCAGTGGTAACTAAATGTTTGGGGACCAAGGGGGTAAACCAAGCCCCATACAGCTGGGGTTTTTGAATGTCCTAGGATCTCAGGACCAACATTCCTTGTATTTTAGCAGTCTGATATGATAAAATATATCATTTTCAGCATTTTCTAATATTTGCATAAAAGCATATATTAATCTGGTTTCTAGGCAAAATCTCGGAAATTCTGCAATTTCGTTGTAATTCAGACGTGAGAATGGCTAATGATTTGCTAATTCATTTCAAAACGGTTTATTCTTACTTTCATATTTTGTTTTATTCTTATTTCATGTTTTTATCTGCAACATTTGCTTCAGTAAGATTGCGAAACTAATGACTTCGTGATATCCCTGGGAATGTTGTGAAATCACTTGGGATTTTGTGAAATTCATGAACATTTCAGTGATTTCATGAAATCCTGTTCGTAATCAGTGTAGTAATGGTTAACAAGCTTGTGATTCTGAGCATTAATACTGTAATGAGTTCGATCCTCACTGAGTGACCCAATACTGTGGCTTTGTGCAAAACCAAGATAAACTTAATAAATATCAAGTATATTCTGCTTCAGTATTTACAGTGTATATACAGCTTAGTTTGACACTAAGCCACAGTAGTGGGGCACCCAGTGAGGATCGCACCCATTACAGTATTAATGGTCAGCACAACAAGCTTGTTAACCATTACTACACTATATATAATTACATAATGAACGATTTAATTGCATCAAAGTCAATAAAGCATTATCATTTGAATCACATGAGATATGTGTTTTGTTTTGTTTTTCAATGAAATTTAGATTTTTTTTCATGCGTCTCTTTGGAGCAGCCTAGGTCGGCTTTAACGCACAAGGTCTCTCTCTCTCTCTCTCTCTCTCTCTCTCTCTCTCTCTCTCTCTTCCCGCTTCTATACGACTACAACAAATCGAGATTGATTGAATGTTCCGGCGTCGCTCGTAAATGTCAACCTGCGATGTGCATAACACGGGCCGGTCGTGCCGAACACACGTACACAGGCGGGGGTGCCAGCCTTCTTGACACACGGACCATCCTTCAAAATTAACCATTACCATTCACCTCTCTGTGTGTTTTTATTTGACTACGTTAAGGCATGAAACCGCAAGAAGAATAAGGAACAATCTCGGCACGGGAAAACTGAATTTAGGTAAAAATGGCACCGGAAGAAATGGCAATAGAAAAATGGCACAAGTGAAAAACTAGGAAAATGACACATTTTATTAAAACAGCAGAAATCTATCAAATATTTATTTGAATGAAACAATAAATAAACTATAAAAATGAAAAATACTTTCAATTTCAGTGTTCTAGACGTTATAAAATGTTTTAAAAAAACTGGAATTTTAATCTTAATTTTAAAATTAACAACATTTGTTTATTTATGAACGTAATTCCGCCTTTTGTATTGGTGTACATGTTACGGCTGTTTAGGCCATTTTCAACATCCCGGTCGACCTTATTTGATGTATAAACTATGAAAATGAAAAATACTTTCAATTTCAGTGTTCTAGACGTTATAAAATATTAAAATTCTAAAATCCTACATGTAACAAATCCTACATGTAACAGGTAATATTTATTCAAAATCGGGTCAAATAATTACTTCTAATTATAAAGTTAGAGGAAATCACAATAAAAATGAATTATTGGACACATCAAAAGCGAATGTGAATAAACTACTAAACTAATGTTGTTTATGAAGGTCGCTTAAAACAAACAAATTACACCAAAATGCTGTTTTCATACCTGTCAAGTTCTAATGTTGAAAATGAGTGAGAATCGTATGGACCCCACCAATTATGTATTGAGATGGGCTAAAATTGCGTTTCAGGGCATATCAGCTACTGCAAGTAAGTGTTGTCTAAAGGTCTATTTAAAATATGCATCAAAACCTTTTTATGTGATCTTTCGATAAGTTCGATAAAAATAGATTTCTTTTTATCAGAAATCTAAAACAATTTAATAAATCTAACACTTGATAAATTGCGTGAGAATTTTCCTTTAATGCCTGTGAGCGTGAGAATATATCAACATGCGTGTATCTCACGCAGAACGCGTGAGACTTGGCAGGTATGTGTTTTTAATCAAATGTGCCATTTTCCCTAGTTTTTCCATTTTTAACGGTGCCATTTTTACAGGACACTGGGGAAACTAATCGGTACACTGATTTCGAACACACATACATCGTCATCATCATCATCAGTCGTCTTTTTCAACTGCTGGACAAGGGCCTTTCTCATCTCCTTCCATGACGACCTAGATATTGCTAACCTCTGCCATGTCTTACCGGCGAACTTTTCTATCTCATCCCTCCATCTTGTGTCTGGTCTTTTCCTACTGCGTTCACTGTCCCATGGGCACCAATCGGTTAGTCTTTTGCCCCATCTATTGTTATCTCTTCTTGCTGGGTAACCAGCCCATCTCCATTTCTGCTGCTTAATTATTATCACTCGCTCTAGTCCTGTAACAAAGTAGTGGAGGGGTGCATGTAAGAAATATAGCATTCGTTGCATGTTAGTGTAGGACGAACAAGTGTCTCAGAAAATTTGGCTTAAAAACGTCTTCTCCGAATATAGGTCACCCGGGGTGGCAGAGCTTGGGACAAAGTGTGGATTGGCGGGGAGTTGATTGGCCGAGTGGGAGCAAGGGGATGCCTTTGGTTTTTTTGGGGGGGATCAGTTGGCAGTAGTCAGAGGAAAGACGTGGAATGTCTAGGACCAGGCGTTTTTACTACTACGACGATATGTAGGAGTTGACCTCGGTACGATGAAGACGGGTGAAGATGGGATGGGGGGTGCGAGGGGTGGATGTAGGAAATAGTAGTTCGCTTTGTTCTTCTCATTTTATCTGGCAGTTTCCAAAAAAACTGCGAATAAATCGAATTGCTAAAGACACCTATTTTTCGCATTGCCTCGTTATCTTTCGAGATGACCCATCTTCCCATTTTTCAGCTGTAACCCGAAGAACCAACGACTGCAGTCTCGTCAAGTACCGGAGTTTCCACAACGGTATCTTGGCGGTGCACCACACGGATGCATCATGGTACAGTCCTCCCTCTGATCAATACGTAGCCATGAATACATTTTGACCATAACAGGAATGCCCCCCCCCCACACACACACGCGCACAGACTCATATATAGTACCGGGCCATTTATCCGGCAAGCTTTGGACCGGAAGTGGCCCGGATTTCTTGAGCAAGGCGTGATATTTACTTAAAATATAAAATAAACAAAGAAAAGTAAGGAATGAAATTGTATTTAACAGAATCTAAATTCATCCATTTATAATTTATTAACATACAGAATATAAAACAACAAGATGAAAAGTAAACAAAGACTAGTAAAGAACGAAACTACAAATGACTCCACTTCAAAAACAAGGTCTTTCAGTGTTGTTGTTGGCCTCCCACTGTCCCGGAAGACAGTGAAACGTGCGCCAAGGATTAGTCTATGGTTGATCCGCAGCGCCTGCTGGGGCTGTCTAACCCGATTATCGAGCTACACTCTATTGCAGCTTTTGCAGGTGTCGTCCGTGCTCTGCTCTGCAGGTGCTGTCAATCCCCTCTACTGACCACCAACACCAAGATGAAGGTATACCAGGCCTGTGTGCTTAGCACACTTCTTTACTTCAGCGAAGCATGGACCCTGTTACTCCCTTCAGGAACGCAGGATCAATGCTTTCCATCTACGCCGTCTAAAAAGGATTCTGGACATCACCTGGAAGGAGCGCGTCTCAAACAAGAACGTTCTGTCACGAGCGGGATTACCAAGCTGTTATGCCTTGCTCAGCCTAAGGCGCTTGCGAAGGTTCGGTCATGTCAGTCGCATGCAGAATGGTCAAATACCCAGAGCCGTGTTGTACGCTTAGTTTGTCAATGGTTCCAGACCTGCAGGAAGGCCTGTTCTTCGTTACATAGACGTTTGTAAACGCGACCTGAAGGCGGGCACCATCGACCCGGCAGGCTGGGAGGTTGTGGCCGCAGACCGCAGCAGATGGAGATCTGCCATCAAGGCAGGTATTCAGACGAGCGAGAAGAGGAGAGAGGACCGATGGGAAGGATGGAGAGAGAGAGAGAGAGAGAGCACTGAAGGGTCTTTCAGTAGGGCATGTCCTATATATATACATATATGAAATCAAATGATGGATAATTTTATATCCGATCGACAGAATATGATAAGTATAATGACATTTATTAGTGAGGGCCTATATTTGATCGGCGTCGGTGTGAGCGACTGCTAAACGAGCGACCTAAATCGTAAATGTGAATAAAGAAACTCCGTGCGGGGATCGAACCCGCGTCCACATTGGAAGCCACCTTATACGCAGGTGCTGCTCTACCGACTGAGCTAACGAATGTCAGATGGTAGGCAGGAGTCTTTTATCCTACACTTTGTTGGTCTCTCCATTCTCACGTTCGTATTTTAGGCATGAATATAATGCGGCTCTCTTATGTCGACAGTATGAAATCAAATGATGGATAATTTTGTATCCGATCGACAGATTCTGTCGATCTGATATAAAATTATCCATCATACCGTTCACAGTAGAAACTTGAAATGTTGCACACACACTCCCTTCAATTAGTAGGGAAAATGCTCATTTTTGTTTTTTGAAAATACCCCATAATAAGTTTTTAGAGGGGGGTTCAATATGCAATGTAAGTTTATGCTAAATTGGTCATAATTGGTTTGTGCCCGCTTGTTTTTGAAAATTCACACCTTTTTTAGTGATCACAGCCCAACAAAAGGCGGGAGAAGTAGCGTATTCATTGATCACCGCTTTTTCCAACGTTTTAATTGATTACCTCCAACACAGCATATATGGGTGGCAGTGATTCATAATTTTCCTTGGAATGCTAGTCTTCGTTTGTTTGGGGATTTATTTGTTTAGGTGTCGATTTCCCGCCGAAAATCTTTCTTCATTGCTTGGTGATCCCTAGTAGTTACTGTTTATAAATAATTGCATGGAAATAATTGTTACCATCCAGTTTTGTTCTTCAGAAATAATTAGCGTAGTAATCGTCAAAAATGGTGGGATTATTTACGTGTGGATTGGATTGGCTTCCCTCCCTTCAGCCTAGGATCAGTGTGCAGTATCTGTGCTCTCTGTCTAAGATTAAAGCGTCTCTCCCCGGCACCTCGGCCAAGGATCAGAGTGTAGCAGGGTCGGTTTAAGACCAGAATGGGCCCTACGCCACCCATAATTTGGGGGCCCATCATAATAAAATGGTACGAAATTTTAATTTTGAATAAATAAGAAATTGTTTAAGTAACGTAAATATTTTTTAAATTTCAATAGTTGATTATTAGACAATGTAAAAAACAAATTAAACTAAAAGAAATAATATGTTTTTAACTATAAAATAATATTTTCTTTCACGTGTTAAACGTATTATGCAATTGTTTTTTTTTAATGATAGAACTCTTTCCCAAGGGAATAGTGATAAAGTTCTATATTGCTATTTATTTGTGGGCCACCACAATGTCTTGGGCCCTAGTTGGTCTCCGGCGAGTTCATAGCAGGTAAATTCATAGCAGGCGATTTCATAGCCAAATTAGTAGCCGTGTCTATTTCATAGCCGCTAATCTATGAAACTTAATGAAGACGTTGGTCACGTATCAAGCAGCATAAGTAAAGTAAATAATTTAACTACGTATTTTTAATCATTGTTTAACTTTTACAATGTTATTCAAAGCGTTTGAGAGCAATACATTTTTAAAAAGTTTGTTTGTGTAGTACCTGTCTATATAATTTTTCATTCAATTTATATTCTTGCACAATTGTACATCTTAAAATAATTCTTTAGAATTGCTGTTTCCTTACATATTACGCACGTCTATTTATATATTCAGTGTTTGTTCAGTGCCTGAGAACGTGAACCTCTTTTCATCTTTTCTGTTTGTCTTCCTTTTATAAAGTAAGTAGAGCCCTTACGCTGGCTAAGACTTCTGCCAATAAATATACACTGGCTATGCAAAGGACAGTCTTCTAACATTCTATACCAGGGGTTCTTAACCTTTTTGGTGTCACCGCCCACTTTCACATGGAAAATGTTTCCACCGCCCACCTGTATAATCAGTAGCGTAGCAAGGGTTCTCAGCGCCCGGGGGCAAAGATAATTTTCGCACCCCCACTCTAAAATGTTTTGATTATTTAGATGTGACTTTTTTTCTGATCACGTTTGTTTAGGTAGCTCAGGGTAACACTACATTGTGACTTTGGTTCCGTGACTTTTATTCCGGGATTTTTTTTTTAATATATTGTAGACTTTGCTGTTTGAACATGTTTGAACATGTGGGTTGCTTCCTTTCGTCAGATAGGGGCAGACTTGCGCCCAAGGGTGACTGTCCTCCTTCGCCCCCTCTTGCCACGCCTCTATGTATAGTGAATATTCAAAAGGATACAAACAAATTTTAAACTCTTACAAAACAATAAAAACGAACAGCTTTCGCGTTACAATATTCTTTAATGAAAGTAATATAAAGTAGTAGCATTAAACGTTTTGGTACACACATACCGTTCTTAGACATCATCAATGCGATCCCTGTGTCTGGTGCAATGCAGCTAGTGCAAACACATTGGGGTTTAAAATTAATCATCTTTAGCCACATGCCTACCTACAGAGAGTGTAATAAAGACGTATGCACACCTACATAAACATTTACACATCAGAAAATGTTACCGTTGACTCATTTGTTATTGGTTAGCAAACTCGTCTCGCAGACCAATTGTCAAGAGAGGTAAGTTCGATTCTCACCACGTGTCCAACTGCCATATCCTAGAGCAGGCATGGGGCAACCTTTTTAGAGCAGCGGGCCGCATGAGATATTGCTAATCATAAACCGGGCCACAAATTCACCATCAGAATAATTTTTAGAATGTTAGGAACCTTTTTTGCTAACAACATATCTTGCATGCACCATTTCGCTGAGCTTTGTTTGCCCTTTAGAAAAAAGCGTATTTGGGCTACCGATCTGTTTCTTTAGTGTTTCAATTTTAAGCTTTCTGATATCTCCTTTAGATTTATCATAACCGGAGTGTTATGACGCTTAACGTTACATTCTTTAAATGCGGAGTGGGATTCAGAACATATTGGACACCTTGGTCTGTTTTTTTACTTAAGTAATCATTTGTCCACTTATCCTAGAATTTTCTCATTTCTTCAAATAATCTTCCCATAGATCAAAATTTAATACAACGTTGTTTTCTTCATGGAATTAAGTGTGTCATTCAGAAAGTCAAAAGCGCCGCATGTGGCCCGCGGGCCGCAGTTTGCCCATGTCTGTCCTAGAGTCACACTAAGCTATGGGGTCTGTCTCATGGCTGAGATAGTTACATACACAAGGGGTTCTCAACTCTTACAAAACAATAACAATGAATAGTTTCTACGTTACAATATTCTTTAATGAAAGTAATATCACGTAGTAACATCAAATGTGTTGGTACACACATACCTTTTTTAGACATCATCAATGCGAACCCTGTGTCTGGTGCAACGCAGCTAGTGCAAACACATTGGGGATTAAAATTAGTCAGCTTTAGATACATGCAATGTAATAAAGACCTATGTACACCTACATAAACATTCGAACATTTCTCTATGCACTTACATAATGTGCGATATCAAAGTGCCGCTTGGTAAATTAATAATAGGTAATGTTGCCATTGACTCATTTTTTATTGTCAATTACAGACTTTAATACTCAAAATCCTATACCGCCCACCATTTTCTGCACAGTTGCACACCGCACACCCATGATTTGAAATCGCCCTCCAGCTTGAGAAACCCTGTTCTATATCTTATTGTAAATTAATTTTGTATATAAAAATGTGGCCATGTTTCGAAACGGGTGATTTCAACCATTGGATATTTCTGCTATGGGGGACCAATCGCGTAAAAATCTGTTTTTTTTTTCTTTAGAAACAGGTTTCTTGTTTGCAAAGATTTTCTTTTAATGTAAAGACCAATCGCGTAAATTTTATTTATTTAAAAGAATGTTATTAACAATGTGTATTCACCTTAGTTGGGGTCATTTCTGAATTTAAAGTGTTTTTTGTTTTTGCTAAACAAAATAAATTTGAATTAAAAATCTTTAAATTCAGAATTGACCCCAACTAAGGTGAGTAAACATTGGTATTAAAATTCTTTTTAAAATAAATTTCTAAAGCAGGTGATTTTTACGCGATTGGTCTTTGTATTATTAAAATTATTAAAAACAAATCTTTACAATCTAGAAGATTCTCCATACTACAGAAACCAGGAGATTTTTACGTGATTGGTCCTCCGTAGCAGAAATAGCCAAAGGTTGAAATCACCGAAAATGTAACAGTCTCCCGTTTCGAAACATGATCAAAAATGTTATTATACTTCTAATGTGAGTTCAGTGAAAAAGTGTACATCGTTTAAACTTATTACTTTCTCTTGCACTTTATCTTGTACTATGCATATCGATTGTTTACTTGTTGCTTGTTCCGACAAAGTCATTATTAAAGCAGAGATCGACTAACAATTCTGTCGGAAGACTTGAGTCAACGCTCAACGCTTTATCAAGTTAAATCGAGACAGTATATAACATTCCAATTTGTAGACACTTATCAGGGTTGAGCAAGCAATGAGATATACGTACAAGTCAGAGTTGCCAGATCAGTTTTTCAAAATAGGACAAAGGTGTTTCCAAAATCGGACAAAACGGTATTCCCTGCTCGAAATCTGTTAAATTCGGACAGAACAAAATTGATGGCTAAAAATAGCTAATAGTGGCTAATGGTTGCTACATTAGTATCACAATAATGTAAATAAACAGCTAAAAGTGGCTAGAAGTAGCTAGACCATTATCACAATAAGTAAAATAAATAGCGCATAGTGGCTAAAAGTAGCTAGATCTTATCACAATAATGTAAATAAATAGCTAATACTGGCTAAAAGTAGCTAGATCATATCACAATAATTAAAATAAATAGCTAATAGTGGCTAGAAGTACCTAGATTATTATCACAATAATGAAAATAAGTGGCTAGAACTGATATTCGATATCTAAAAACAACAAAAATATCTAAATTTAGATATAAAATATCAACATTGGCAACGCTGGGTGGGGCCTTAAATTGGACAAGTTTGGATGTCCATTTCTTAAAATGTTTTAATCGGACATACAGGGCGAAAAACGGACCCAATGTCCAAAAGTGGACATAAGCGGCAACCCTGGTACAAGTTGGTAAATACAGGGGCCGGTGTGGGTTTGAAATCTCAATGGGATTTGTCCGAATAAGAGAGTGAGTGTATAATTGCAATAAATATTCTGGTGAAGGAGATACTCGAGTGAGGTGAAGAGATTTATGAGTGACCGTTCGAGTAATGAGTGTCGCAAGCGTTTAGATTTAAAAGTGGTAAGTCTTTAATTTGGTCATCGAGTTGTTGGGAAGAGATCAAAAGAATAAGACAGAGGGAGAGAGAGTCGTTTGATATTTTGATATGAAGAGCAGATGGAATGGAGTGGTCGTAAACATTTCCAAATAGTCTGCGAGACGAACGGACACACACACGCAAATACATGTAGACACATATAGACACAAAGTCACTTTTTATATGACACTCAAGCGCATTAATTCTCTTGCTATAAAGCGCACAAAGGTACACACACTCATATATTGTAATTCTTCGTGTATGACACGAAACATTTCGAAATTACGGAGGGCGGCTCGTGCAATACGTGGGAAAAT
>VCCN01000519.1:758583-769347 GCA_006491835.1 Architeuthis dux
TTTTATATCAGAGGATTTCTCACTAGCTGGAATTCGAACCCGGTCCGCCTATAACCATTTTGCCTGCTTGTAACCGCTTGGACACTGGCACCACTCCTGAGAGTCAATCATTCTCGGAAACAACATTCCAGACGGAAAACCTGGTCATGCGAGATTCTTTCTCTTTCGATGCGCTTCAATCAATTCTCTTTTCTTGAATTCTACGAACATTTTTTTCTTTCGTATCTTCTCATTTATCGTCTTTTAACAGCTGCGAAATATTCATAATCTTTCTTTCTTTTTTACTTAGTTTTTCCAACTCTTTTTTCATTCTCTTCTGTTTGTATTTCCCTTCTTTTAATTGAAGGTTTTCTCTGTCTTTTTTCTCTTCATTATTTCTTTTTTTCATTACGTTTTTCCCTTCTCCCTTTACTTCGCTTCTAGCCTTTTAACTTGTTTCTTTTCTATTTCATTCACTTCGATTCTCATTTCTGTCTCACTGTATTCCTTCCTTCCTTCCTTCCTTCCTTCCTTCCTTCCTTCCTTCCTTCCTTCCTTCCTTTCAGCCTTTTAAGCATCATTTAAAATCGTTCTTCCATATGGTCTTCCTTCCTGCCTCAAATTCTTGTGTCCACTCTTTTCCTCGTCTTCGCTTTCTTTTTTCTTTCTTCTTATTCCCACCCTTCTTCCCATTTTTCTTCCTCCCTTCCTAACTTACTCCCTTCCTATGCGATTCTTTCTCTTCTCCCTCTTTTTATATCTGGCCAGCATTTCACGCCAAATACCTTCTTCGTTTTTCCCCTCATCTAGCATTAAAAAACTAATATGCGTAACTTCCACCCCCCCATCACTTTAGGAAAATATCTCAAAGCCATAATTAGCAGATAAATAAGCTGCCAACACCGTCCCTGGGGCCCCAAAGCCGACGGTGGTCCATATGCAATAGAACGGTGCTCAGCCTAATATAAAACAAAAAGGCTAAGCGCACAACCGGTTCTGATTTCACGGACATAAATGGCCCCAAAAGACTCGTTACAGAAATCGACAATAGAAGTTTGGCCAGAAAGTAGGCGTCATCAAAATACTTCAACTCAACAACAAACCCTTTGAGCTAAAAGCACTTAGCACATTCCCTCATGATGCTTGGCTTCGTAGTATGGCGAAATGTTGGAACTCGTAGTACGTCCTTTTTTCTGTTCTTGTGTGGTTCTGACATCTTTCGTCTCTCGCTCCCAAAAGTCATTCAAAAGCAAAGCCGAGCGGGGTTCCTAGGGAAGAGGGGGTCCAGGTGGGCCCGCCCCATCCCTGCTAGGGAAAAAGCACAATTTTAAAAAGAAATGGTACCCCTCCCTACTGAAAATCCATTTGGACCCCCCTGCTCAAGATCCTGTATCCGCCCCTGTTTTTTTGTTATTCAAAGCATACCAAAACCGTTTCATTCTTTTTTCTTTCATTTTTTTCTTTCTTTCATTTATTTCTTTGTTTTTTCCTTTCTTTCGTCCATTAGGTCAGATGAGAGATTTGTTTGCCTCCCCACGAGGGCAAATTTGACACAAGATCGGTTCAACGTGGCGGCCCACACACGCACGTTTTGGCAGGGACGAAAAATTGCCCAGTCACCGTGAACAGGCGTCAGAGGTACTCCTGGCCCTCCCCTTATAGAGCAATAGGAAAATTCTGCCCCGGGGTCGAAATCCCCAGAACTAAACATTGCATACTTTTGGGGGCCACGGGACGAATCCAAGACCAGTCATTCTCCCAACCTATCGCTGCCTCCAAAAGAGGTCTCTCTTTTGCACTTCGGTTTAATTGAGTTTTGAGAGCGCTCCCGTTGGGGACAACCCGGGTGGGGGGACCTACGTTTGCCTTTTGGTTGACACTTATTCTTACCCACGTTAAAAGGGCAATGTAGCACGCTTGTAATCTCCTGTGTTTTGGGATAGATAACTTCTTTCTTCATTCTACACACACTTTATATATGTAGTAGAAACCGTCAACCACATCTCTCAACATCAACATAGTCATTACCAAAATAGTCATCATTAACATATGCAACATCAACATTGTCATTACCAAAATAATCAACATCAACATCGTCAACACCAACATAGTCAACATCAACATGACTGGCTGGCTATGTATGGCACATACAGGCCGCACCAATGGAGCTAGAGATGCAACATTAACATAGTCAACTTCAACATAGGTTTCTTGAGATTTTTTGTTGGTCTGACTGGCTGGCTATGTACCACGCGTACATGCCACACCAATGGAGCTAGAGGGATGACAATTTAAACGTCTACACCTTATTATGTCTAAAAAAACATTTATTTTGTTTTTTGAAAATTGCTCCCCAAATTAGGTTTTTAGTGGGGGTTCAATTTACAATGAAAGTTTACTCTAAATTGATTCCCAGTTTGTGTCCGGCTGCGTTCACAAGTGTTTTTTTTTTTTAAATTCAGACGTCCAACAAAGGATGAGAGAAGTAAATTTAATTCATTAATCACCCCTTTTTTCCAAAGTTTAATTGATCACCCCCAACACAGCATGCTGCCAAAAGACGTTGTTCACGTGACGGTATCTATTGAGTGACTAATGTACTTATTTCTGTTGCTTTGTATCAGCGCTTCAAGTCAGTGTGATAAACACAAACAACAACAACAACAACAACAAGGTGAAAGTTTCGGCCGATCCATTCTTCGGCCATCCTCAGGTGTAATATCCGAATGTGATGGGGGTAAACAGCCATAATCAAAGATGAGATAGAAAAATCTGGTATGGCTGACCATGTCTGGAGGGAGAAAGGTGACCACTTTCCTCTCTGGGAGGAAGACTAGATTATTGACAGAGAACGCTGTTGGAAACAGAAAAGAATCAAAGGAGGCAATCCTTATAACGTAGGATCGGGTGTTTCTTTATCCTTGCCTTGTCGGGTTTGGGCTTCCATACCTTGTCCCAGCTTAGTAGAGGAAGCTACATCGGGTTGAACTCCGCACTAATACATTCAGTTGACATGTCGATATGTGCTGCCTCTTTGATCCTTCTCTGTTTCCAACAGCGTCCTCTGTCAACAATCTGGACTTCCTCACAGAGAGGAAAGTGATCGCCTTTCTCCCTCCAAACATGGTCAGACATTCCAGATTTTTCTATCTCGCCCTTGATTATGACAGTTTACCACCATCACGGATATTACAACCGAGGAAGGCTAAATAATGGATCGGCCGAAACGCCATGTTAATAACACAAACAACAAAAAGGAGTTAAATCGTCCGAATAACTATTTGAATGTTAATGACCCTTCTCAAAACTATAGAACAGAACCAAAACCATTATTATTTATTGTTGACTACTATTTTCCTTCACCTTAATTTTAACACTGTTAGCATATTAGGAAATATTGCCTGGCATATTTGAAGATGGTGTACCGCCAATATCTATGCATTTTCTCTCCGCATTCAACTTTTAAAATGTTTTATCTTAACTCCTTAGAGCACTCTCGATTAGTATTACTGTGGAATGATATTCGAACAAATATTCATAATTATCTTTTCTTTGTCGCATGGGTGTGTATTAAAACGCCACTGCATGAGATAACTTGCTAAGTCTCCCGTTATCTAGCTTTAAATTTACCAACTGTTTTTACCCAGTTTGATGTAATGAAGTGCCCTCTATGTTTGCGTGTTACCGGAGGCCATATCGTATTACCGGAGGCCTTTTAAGAGGCCCTGATCTTCAAATCAGGGGCAGTTTAGATCTGAATCCCGGTAGCGACGGGTAGGACAAAGAGAGGATGTGGCTCCCCTGCCCGTTAGGGGTGAGGGAGGAGAGAGCTGGTTAGAGGCAGTTAGCAATTGAGAATCCAACAGACAGGCGATAGGTCAACAGCGAAGTAGTTCTCTCTCTTCACCCGGACGGGTGAAGGAAGGAGGGAGGGGAGGAGTAAGAGGAGGAAGACTGTTTACTACCATAACTAGTAGTAATTCAGAAAAGTAACCAACTCGTTTAGAAAACTAAATGAATCAGAATTAGATGCCTCAAAAGTAACCCGCGAACCAGCCGGAAAAGAATTTATATCGACAGAAATAAAACCGCAGATTTCCAATATGAAAATACGGAATTAGGTCGTTTTTCTCTCCACCCACGTGGGAGAGCCCTTTTCTCCGAAATTGATTTCCCTCCACAGAAATGTCAGTTCCCCTCAACCCGCAGACCCGGAACAAATCATCACATTCTCTCCCTCTCTCTAATCTCTCCCACACATCGACAGGAAGAAACACAGATCGGCATTATCCAACATTGAACAGAACAGTTGATTTCTGCTTGAGTAATTTTCAGTTTCTGTAAACATTTATATGCATGAAGTTTAAGAGGATGCATATCATTATCCCAGGAATTGGAATGGAAATAATAACTATCCATAAAATCCCTTTACAGTTTAGCAGCAAAGTAAGAAATTGTATTCTAATGTATTTAAAACTTCATTCAAGATAACGTTACAGTCTAATGAATTGTATTCAAAGTCCGTTACAGCGTAATGAATTGCATTTAGAGGCGATACACTCTACGACGGCTAGCCGAGAATGAGCTAAATTATCGTTCTTATAATTAGCGTGCGGACGTAGATGTAAGCATATTTTGTCTCACAAAATGTATGCCAATGGCTTCTAAATTTTGTGTTTTTTCCCTCTAGTTTTATTTGAACTCGTATGAGCTTATTGAAGAATCTATCTATACCTTTTCCTGAGCAAGTTAAACATTACAGCAAGCAAATTAAAATATAGAGCGAGCAAATTAAAAAATACAGCGAGCAAATTAAAAAATAAAGCGAGCAAATTACAAACATTCAGCGAGTAAATTAAAAAATACAGCGAGCAAATTAAAAAATAAAACAAACAAATTACAAAAATACAGCGAGCAAATTACAAAAATACAGCGAGCAAATTAAAAAAAAATAGAGCGAATTAAAAAATACAGCGAGCAAATTAAAAACAATGTCATGAAAATTGAATCGATGAATAGGAATAATCAAATAATTACTGATACAGCTTCAATCGCTGCAAATGTTAATTTTTTTAATAAATTACTTGAAACTTGTCTCTTAATAGAATTCATGGGTCTCTTTCGTTTCTGGCTCGAGGAAAGGTATAGATATGTGAGAAAACGTCTCTATTCAGTATAAAACACAATGTAAGTTTCATTGTTCAATACGCAATAGAAAATGTATACTGCCCACAACACAGGTTTATTGCTGGATTTAGGTTATTCATGTGTTCTGACATTTACATGTATCCGGACTTAGCCCTAAGCGGTCATAGTGGAAACTTAAAATGTTGCCAACACACTTCCCTCAATAAGTAGGGAAATGTTTTTTCGTTTTTTTTGAAAATTCTCCCTAGGCTTTTAGAGTGGGTTCAATATGCCCTGTAAGTCACTAATTTGTGCCCGCTTGTTTTGTTTTTTTTGGTGGGGGGGGGGATTCAGATCTTTTTTTAGTGATCACAGCCCAACAAAAGGCAAGAGAAGTAACTTATTCATTGATCACCCATTTTTCCAATTTTTAATTGATCACCCCCAACACAGCATATATGGGTGGCGGTGATTCACAAATTCCCTTGGAATGCTAGTTTTGTTTTGTTTTTACTCACCACTTCGGCAGTTATAAACTTCCTCTACAAGGTCTGAAATCTGTTCTCTATCGCTACTCTGAAGTTGCTAATGTTCTCTATCTCTATCTTATTGTGGCATCTCTTCTTCTTAATAATCATTTTATTTATTTCAGTTCTAAAGTTAAATTTAGTTCTGCACGCTACCATTCTATGATCGCTTCCTATGTCTACTTTGTTTATAACTTTGTTTTTAACGGTAACATCTTTAATGTTATTTATCTTGTCAGTTAGTATGAAGTCGATTTCGTTTTTTGTTGTGCCATTTGGGCTTTCCCAGGTTCACTTTCGACCTTCCCGTTTTTGAAAGAATGTATTAGTTATCTTTAAACCGTATCTTTCTCTCTCATTTCTCTGGCCTATTCCGTATTTTCCTACACTAGCTTCGCAAACCTTTCCTTGACCTACCTTAGCATTAAAGTCTCCCATGAGTATTTTGTAGTTCGTCTTCTCCCTCTCCATTATCTTACTCATGTCGTCGTAAAACTCTTCAATCTCTTGTCCAGAACTAGTAGGTGCGTAGACCTGAATTACCTTTAGTGTGTATATTTTGATTAATCAAACTGTTATCCAAGCTATTCTGTCTGATATAATGTCAAAACTTATAACATTGTCTATGATATTATTGACTAAAAATCCTACGCTACTGAATATCTTATCCTCTCTTTCTTTGTAGTAGAATGGGTGGTTATTCACCTTAAGCTTTAGATGGTTTTCTGCTTTTCTGTGGGTTTCACTTATACGATGTGCCAGTTGATATTGTCCAATTCTATTTGTAGTTGGTCTAGTCTATGGTCCTCAGCTATGCCACGGGCATTGTAAGTGTAGATCTTGATGTTGTTCAATTTGTTTAATGTCCAAGCAAGACACAATCTTGGACAGTGTCTGCTCGCATTCGAGGACATATTGCCCACAGGCAAACGAAGCAATGCGGTTGGACCTTTAGTAGGTGATGATTCAACAGGAACGATACGATATTTATATGGTTATGCTGTCATATTGGATTTGGGAAGGTGGTGGCTAATTTAGCTCACCCGTTGCCAGTAGTTTCTGGTGAGCATTCGGTTTGGTGCCAGCTTATTCGGTATATTCGGTGGGGCCCTATATATCTACCGGGGGTATCTATGATCCACACCGTCTTAGACGGTACCCCATATATCTATGGAGCCTTCCCCATCCTCCACCTGGAGACGTGCAGGGTAGTAGAAAGATCCTGCCCCCTCCAAATTTGCGTTGGTTGGCTTGAAAAAGGATATACTTGAGAGTTGCTTTTGTTTGTTTTTACTATACGTTTTGTTATTCTTTCGTTGGTGGGAGGTGGGGAAGTTGATTACAATTAGCTAGTCGCATGTTATTCGTTTGTTCATTTCGGTCCCTTATTCCTTTAAGTATTGACTTAGAAAGAATCCACGGAGAGGCCATTTTCCTTTCTCTTCTCTTCATGACGTTGTGAGGACAATTTATGTCTTCGCCTTCGTCAAGAGAGAAGAAGTGTCTCTGTACTTCCAACTATTATGTTATGTCGGTGGGTGGTAGAGGCATTACTTATTCCGGCTCTTTTCTTTTTTTTTCTTTAGATAAATGGAGCATGGAAACATTTATCTAAATAATACAATTCGATTTCAAGAATAAATTCTTAAGACATAAATTGTCCTCACAACGTCATGAAGAGAAGAGAAAAGAAAATGGACTATCTGTGGATCCCCAGTAAGTAGTAAAAAACAAACAATTTCTACAATTCTAGGAGTACCTTGTAATAACAGTGTTAAACACAATCTTCGTTTTTCTTTGGAATTTATTCTTTAAACCTATTTAAAGAAAAACAAAAGAGTCGATATAAGTAATGCCTCTACTACCTCCTGACATACATAGAGGAAAAGAGTAATAGTCTGACAAATATAATTAAAGAAGCAGCAGAGATGGCAGGCAATTCAAATGTAGACAATAAACACAGGGAAATAATCTACAGCAACATTAAAACTAATCAAACAGAAAAAAAATATGAAGATGAAAACTAAAGAGGACTTAACAAATTAATAAATAAAAGAACGAGAAGAGAAACAAGAAAGGAACACACAAAGAGAATAGTAGAGGCTATCAGAAATGGGAAGAGTTTAAAACACGCCCGATCCGCAGACCGTACCGACAAGCAACAGATTCTTGTACTAAAGGATACAAATGGCAAAATTATCAAAAATAGGGATAATCTAACAAAAGTAAATGAAGAATACTATGAAAATTGATAGCTTCAAAAATAAATATACCACAAGCAAACAAATCTATAGATACTAGCGACATCCCAGACATAACAGTAGAAGAAGTAATATTTGCACTAAGAGATATGAAACTCGGTAAATCCCCAGGCGAGTATAGCCAACGACAGACTTTCTAGAAGATGCAGGAGAAATCTTGCACAAAGGACTAGCACAGCAATTCACACTATGCATAACAGAAGGAAAAGTTCCTAACAACTTCTGGCTAGGAATAGTAATCCTACTCCACAAAAAAGGAGATAAGCCCGAACTTGGCAACTGCCGCCCTATTACACTATTACCTAACATATATAAACTATTCACACAAATAATCACAATAACAGGCTACTCACCAATAGATTATCTACATGCAATAAATCAACTAATCGAAACGTCCTTAGAATACAACAAACCACTCTGTTTGGCCTTTGTAGATTATGAGAACGCATTTGACTCGATAGAACACACGGCAGTTTTCTACGCAATGCGAGAACAAGGTGTTAACGAGAATTACATACAAATCATTCAAAATATATACGAAACTGGCACCGCAATAATTAGACTACATAAAGATACAAACAAGATAAAGATAGCTAAAGGAGTAAGACAAGGGGATACAGTATCACCTAAACAATTTACAGCGAGCCTTGAAAGCATCTTTCGGAAAACTGACTGGGAGGGGTTGGGAATAAACATAGACGGATAATACTTAAGCCACTTGATATGTCCATGATATCAGAAGCATCCGAAGAACTACAAAACATGTTAACTGGTCTAAATATGGAAAGTAAAAAAAGTAGGCCTAAAGATGAACAGAACAACTACAAAAGTACTGTTCAACGATAAAGTCCCCAAAAAGGCCATTAAGATAGAAGGTGATATTCTAGAAGAGGTCGATGAATACATTTACCTAGGACAAGTAATAAAGCTTGTAAAAACCATGACTGCGAAATAAAACGACGCATAACGATAGGTTGGAAAACATTTGGTATGAGTAGAGACATTCTGAAAACCACCTTACCAATGTGCTTAAAGTGTAAAGTATACAACGGTTGCATAATACCACCCATTACTTACAGATGCGAAACCTGGAAATGAACAAAACGAGCTGAAAACCTACTCAGAATAGCACAGAGAACCATGGAAACAGCAATGATAGGGATAACTCTAAGAGGTAGAAAAAGATCAACATGGATCAGAGGGAGGGCTAGAGTGAATTGTATTATACAAATAATTAAACAAATAATTAAACAAATTAAATAATTAAACCTAGCAAAAAGAGATGACAACAGATGGGGGAACAGACTAACCGACTGGTGCCCATGGAACAGTAAAAGCAGTGGGAAAAGGCCAGCCACAAGATGGAGAGACGAGATAGAAAGTGTTGCCGGTAGTACGTGGCAGGGGTTAGCATGATAGGTCGTCATGGAAGGAGATGGGAAAGGCCTTTGTCTAGCAGTGGACTTATAATGGCCGCTGTTGATGATGATGAAACTTCCTGTGTGAATGTCGTATCCCATTTGTTTGGCTTTGCTTAGACCAACAGTTGTTCATCTATTCCTCGTAAGACATTTTAATCCGAACCTTATCTCTATGGAATAATGATAACACTTCATCACAGATTCTCATAAAACACTGTATATATGGACGGCGGTGATTCATAATCTCCTTGGGAATGTTAGTTGAAAATGTTAGAGACAAGTTGCTACAACAGTAAAAGCCTTAATGAATAGCACATTTCATTTTGAATTAATTTTGTTTTAATCATCCATCGGCTTGTACCACCGAGAGTATCAGGGGTTATTATTTACTGTTTATTATGACCCACTTTCAGTTTGCTAGACCCGTCGAAGCTTCATCAGACCCCCTTAATTTCACTTCGGGAAAACTCTGTCCAGTTGTTCGTCTCCTAGACTGGTTTGCCAATCGTTGCTAAAGAGCCCAGTCTGTCCAGCTATTTAATCGTGGCTCCTTCGCTTTATATACAGATAGTACACCCGAAAAAAAATGAGTTCACTTGAACGAAAAACCCTTTGAATTAACTTACCCTTCTTTATGCGAAAGAAAGGGGAACAAAGAAAAGAAACTATTGTTAATTTAGAACCAACGTATAAGAAACCGTCAACCAAATCTGTCAACATCAACATAGATTTCTTCAGTTTTTATTCAGTTTAATGCAGTTGGAGGGCGGACAATTTAGGTTCATGCCTTTCCAAATGGTATTAGTGAAAAGTGAACGTAGATTCTCTCAATCGGGGTTTGCTGTATTTTTTTATTGATGAGATTTTTTTATTGACATTTTATTATTGACAACATTTTGTTATTGATAACATCTTTTTTATTGATAAAATCTTTTTTATTGACAACATATTTATTGACAACATTTTTTATTGACAACAATTTTTTATTGACAACATTTTGTTATTGACAGCATTTTGTTATTGACAACATTTTTTATTGACAACAATTTTTATTGGTAACAGTTTTTATTGACAACATTTTTTTTACATTTTGTTTTTATTGATAACATTTTGTTATTGATAACATTTTGTTATTGACAACATTTTTTATTGACAACATTTCTCTATCTAGACCAGTGCCGGATTAAAAAAGCCTTCTAGTTGTCTAGATTGCCTGAGCAGGTGTAGGAGGGGTGGGGGGGGAGCTCCATCCTGGATCCGAGTACTTGTAAAACCCTCAATGCTCTCATTTCTATGGCAGTTTGTAAAACGTAAGCAGAACGGAATCTCAATTAATCAACATCGACAATTAATCAATGTCAGTTCTTTCTGACCCCCGACAATCAGCTATCAAGGCACTCTTACACACGGTTAAGTAGAATAAGTATTTGCCAGTAACAAGTGGATACC
>VCCN01000519.1:1031648-1043837 GCA_006491835.1 Architeuthis dux
GTAATATAAATGATATTTTATATTGATCCACAACGAGTTGTATAACCAGTTTCCCTCTCAGGAATATAGTGAAACTGGTTGCACAACTCGTTGTGGATCAATAAAAAGAAAAAAATATATATATATGTGTGTGTGTGTGTGTGTACATATTCAAAAGATTGCCTAGAATGATTGTCAAAGACACTGGCTAGAATGTGCAGCTAGAATTCCAAAGCTAAAACTGCGTCACTGACTGACAGTCTGGCATACCGAAAGACTCCCACCGCCTCTCATTTCATCCCATCCCACACATGTGTCTGAAAAGGCAAGGGTGAGAACTCGCGCACCCAGGGTCTGACACCTAATTTCCATTCCACTCATCAAGTTACGTCCCAAATGTTTCACTAATTGCTCAGTTATTAACCGAGTATCACATTTTAACAAGGCACACAGAAATATCTTATAATCGCTGGCCTTTACCTGACTTATCCATGCTTTTCCGATAGACAACTTCATATTGGTTGTTTTAGGGTTGGATCCTCGGACAACCTTTTCATACAGGCACTCAATGAGAGAAGCACTTATTCAGTCTATGCAGATGCCGTGTCGAACTAAAGGACTTGTTTGTGCATTACAATTGTTCTTCCTGTTTATATGTGTAAGTAGTGTAAATAATTGTCTGTTTTCTTTTTTATTGGTTCTGTTGTGTAAGAAGAAATATATCAAAGAACATATTTTTCCTCTTTGGTTATGTTTTCAGTTATTTCCCCACATGGGCAACGCTGGGTATCCCTTCCATATGTGTTGATGTACTTCTGTAGTGATCACTGCCCAGCAAAATGCGAGAGAAGTAAATTATTCATTGCTCAACCCTTGCTCAAAACATTTAATTGATCAACCCCAACACGGCTTGCTGCCAAAAAACGTGATGGTTTCTGTTGAGTGACTAACCAGATCTGTTCTTTGGTTAAGCCTCACCAATTTGGCATCAGGTCCTTTGGGCTTTCAGTCTCATGATTTTCTATTGATCCATGAACATAATAGAAAATCTATGTACTTGCAACCAGTGCACAAAAGAAATTAATGTGCGGACAAAAGTTAGTTACCAGAGATAAGGTCGTAATTATGAGTTGAATGAGTTTTGACTTAACCATTTCCAGAAACTTCAATAATAATAATCTGTGAATTGATGGCTCGTATTGTTATTGATCTATTTCAAAATTGCATCGCATAAAATACTGATTAATATTCAATTTAATGGAACAACGAACTGAACAAAGTAGTTCAAAGTATAGAATCAAATCCTAACTAAATACGTTACTTCATAGAATGCAATCATACTTGTATTATATTAAAAGATGCCAATCTAGTTTTATTAGCCATGAGAGATGAGAGGCTGTGCCAAAATGATCTTGAAACTGTTCCAAGTTTAGAGTTGCACAAGCATTGAGTGCAAGCAGACTTTTGTCATCGGAACAAATTGCACAAAATAAGTCTTTGTGTGCACAATGACTACTAAACATGATAGGGAACATTTCTTGCAAGCTCGGTCTGTTGGCGAAAATCCTGAACTTGGAGAAAAAGGAGGACTCGAAACTTGGTTTATAAAAATATGAGGATATATTTTTATTTCGTAAGATACCTCGTGTCGTGGTGGATAATGAAGAGAGGGAGAGAGATAATGAGAGCCGACAGACCGTTCTTAACCGGGAAATTGGTGCTGTGTCTTCCCAAGCTAGGCGGTCTGTCTCTCTGCTTCCTGGGGGCGTCTCTCTTGCTGTTATGAGGTTTCGAACGCCCACGCTGATTTTCCAGCCCACCATCTGCAGTCAGGGTTAATATCCTCTTTATTACTTTTCAATCCTGGTCAGTCTTCCAGTTCTTGCCACCTTGCAGTTTGGAGTCTGCATCGATATCCTGTTTAACTTTCAACACTTGTGGGGATCAAATCTGTGACCCCTGCCCAAATATCCAACAGGTCCAATTGGTAGCAGAGTGGGCTGCGAGGGAATGGTTTAAATTGATTGTCACTCAAACCATCACTTGATCAACATCCTTCGGCAGCATACTGTTTTGGGGGTGATCAATTAAATGGGAAAAGGCGTGATCAATGAATGAAGTTACTTTTCTCGCCCTAAGTCTTATTTTTTTTTAAAAACAAGAGTGAATGCTGCCGCACACATACTAAGTGATCACTTTAGCATAAATTACATTGCAAATTGAATATCCCAAGAAAAAACTAGGGGGGGGGTAAACACCTGAGCACTAACCGTAAACCTAACCCTAAACACTAACCCTAAACCTAACCTATAACCTTTGTAGTTAAATTTAATAAAATACATATTTGAAAAATAAATTCACAGATAAGGTTAAAAAAAGTGGGGAAAAAACTGTCACATGAGAAAATTTCAAAATGCTGTTTTCCGAGTTCCCCAGACAAACATAGTGCAGCGAAATCTAACGCGGAAATGTTTTGAATTTAACACGGAAAAGATAACAATCGCCGGTAAAAATATAACACCCGATCCATTCGAAACTTTTGTTCGGACAATACAATCTCTTCTTCCCATCTTTGATGTTAAC
This sequence comes from Architeuthis dux, assembly GCA_006491835.1. NCBI lineage: Eukaryota > Metazoa > Mollusca > Cephalopoda > Oegopsida > Architeuthidae > Architeuthis > Architeuthis dux. The sequence continues at coordinate 1,034,211 of VCCN01000519.1, forward strand.
ACAACGTTTCAGCCGATTCATTCTACGGCCTTCTTCAGGTGCAATACGTAATATACATAAGGAAAGAGAGTCCTTTTTTATCGGTCTCTTTCGCCAGTGGTGCAAAGCCAAAAAGAAATGGTATCAAATAGAAAATTTAGACGTTAAAACCCTTTCTGTGGTTTTTTGACAAAAACTGGATGAATGGACATCAATTAAGCTAGTTGAGGAAAAGATTTTGTTTCCCCCCAAAAGAATTTATTTGTAGCAGATATGCTACATTGGCGCATAAAGGTGAAAAATAACAAATATTGAAATGTGGATACAATAATGTTTATTACATATAAAATGTCTGTCCAAAGTTTTCTCACGTGCTCATTTCCTGTGATAGTACACAATGAATTGATTAAATTGATTTTCTTTAAACCCATCTCTAGTAATAAATACAGTCATATTTCCAACATGTTGGAAGTTTGCTTATCTTGACGTGATTGAATTGGTACTTCTCAGTGGACGTGAAGGATGGCCATATCGAAAGATAGCAGATGATTTTAATGCACTTCATTGACGGAAATGTGGAGTTAATGCATCGGGTTCATGTGAATCTCGCAAAGCGCATTGAACGTTGCATCACAAATGGCGGAAAACACATTGAAGATTTTATTTATTAATATTTCAATTAAATAAAATGTTGTTCAAATCTTTTATTGAAAATATACATTTTGCCCTATGTGTCCAGACTTTAGGGACAACCTGTATATCTAAATCATCAGTGTATGAAGATTTTAAAATGTGAAACATTCAATGACTATCTCAATGAGAAAAACAGAAAGAAAGCAAACCAAAGTTAGGACAGAAAACATACGTTATGAAGCCAAAGCACTAATGACTGCTTGTTCTATTTGTAGAAGATCTGCTACATTGCCACAGAAAGGGTTAATTCGCAACGCAGGTAAATAGGTTATCCTATTTTAGCAACGTGTGCTGTACAACTTGTGGCATAGTTGTTAACATGGAATGGTTTTCAGTTTATTTCTTTGTTAAACAAGGAATTCCACCCGGTGTCTCTGTTGAGCAGAAAAGAAAGAAATTGGAAGAAGAAACAGAGTTATGGTCGTTAGTATAGCAACTGGAATGTAGTATGAGTCGGTCGAATCGTTGTGTTAACATCAAAGTTGGGAAGAACAGATTGAATTGTCCGAACAATGGTTGTTCTATGTTAATGGAATGTTAATGGCTCTTCTCAAAGTGATAGACAACCCAGTCCATTGTTCTCATGATTACCGTCTTTGACAGGATATAAGAGCCCCCTCTCCACAACCCCACCCCCAAAAAAAGAAAAATTAAATGCCTCAAAAGATAAACGTAATCTTCGTTGTCAAGTCCCCCATTAGCCAAAACTTGCGCAGAAGTTGTTTTTAAAAAAATGTATATACTAAATTAAAATGCTGCTATGGGCATCTCCATATACAATTTATATTATAAAGTACGTATTCAACTTAAAATATACATTAATTCAAGTGATAAAAACTTAATAAAAGAAATTACGTTCAAAAACATTTACCAAGGCAGGATTCTTTTTCATGAATTCTTTCATTTTTCAATATATTTCAGCTTAAATCTCCCCAAATATCCCTGGTAAAGTTACGTTTAAAAACATTTACCAAGCAGGATTCTTTTCCTAAATTCTACTATATATTTCAGCTTAAATCTCCCCAAATATCCCTGGTAAAAGTTACGTTTAAAAACATTTATCAAGCAGGATTCTTTTCCTAAATTCTTCTATATATTTCAGCTTAAATCTCCCCAAATATCCCTGGTAAAAGTTACGTTTAAAAACATTTACCAAGCGGGATTCTTTTCCTAAATTCTTCTATATATTTCAGCTTATAACTTCCAAAATTGCCCTGGTAATTTATTCTCTATTCCAGATGCTCTAAATTAAGTTATTCTTAAAATGATTTACACTTGTACTAATTGTTACATACATTGGTAAACTATTCCAGTGTTTCAAACTGGGAGAAAGTTTAAAACAACTGGGTGATAAGTGAGAGGAATTCTGGGAAATGCATCTTTTTCTTAATATTCCCTGCTGGATTTGGGGGCGGGATCTTATATGGCATCAAATACACTAAACTGTTTCCTGGTTCATCTTTTCTTGCAAATTCACAAGAATGCATAAATAAAGACAGACGCAAACCATTTGGTCCAAAGCAGGAAAAGAAAACGTCTAAATTGCTTCACTTATCAACTTGGGGTTACGGCATTTTCATAGCCGGTAATATAATCGCGCGCATTTTCATAGCCGGTAATTTAATCGCGCGCATTTTCATAGCTGAAATGGCTATTTCTTAGCCACTTTTTAAAACTCCTGTTCATCTGGTGTCGCTAATATTTACAATGTTATTCAAAGCTTTTGAGGCCAATAAGTAAAATAAAATCTTTTTAAATAAAGTTGTGTAGTAATTATCACTGAAAAAATACATTATAAAAATGAAATCTAATGTTTTTGTTTGTTAATAATCTCAGAGATCCGAAAAACACGTTTTAAAAACAATGATTATAAATACGTACTTAACTTTACTTTACTATGCTACATAAAAATAAAAACCTTTTAGAGTCATTTTCTTTTTCAATAGTATCAATATTTTTGCTGCTATTTGTATTCATACAATTAGAAAAATAAAACATACCAACTTTCATAACTAAACTAAAAACAAGATTATGAGACCTGCTAAAAACATTTATACTGTCACCATTTACTAATATTTTTTTTAATGGAAAATTATGATCAAATTAAAACAACGTATTTATTTATTTGTGTAAAAAGAAAATTAAGTAAATACATAGTTTTAATTATTTCTACCAAAAATAAATACATGCGTAGTTTTAATTTGATAAATATATATAAATAATTTATATGCCGAATGAATACCAAAGAAAAAACATTGGCATTAATGAATTTATATGCACTGAAATTCTAAAAAAACAACTGAGTACAAACATCTGGATTAGAAACCAAGACCATCTTACCTCCACCCACACTGGAATTTTTATTCATTTATTTAATTTGTGTAGACTACTTGTGGTGCATAGGTCCACAGGCACATTACACCAGCGGACAATCTCTGGGGTAATACTGCTGCGGTTTCTGTAGCAATTCCCCTCGGCTATGATTAAAATAGCAGGGAAGATCGGGCTCTCTAGCCTTTGGAAGGCAACCAGTTTAGGAGAAGGACAACTCTGATTCCAAACCAGAGAGTGGATCCCCCTTAAGGCGGTTTGATGCCCAATATGGTGTCCTTCTGGCAGATCCTGCAGCCAACCTGATGCCAAACGTATTGCCCTCTGTTTTCCTTTGGACTACACCAGCCAGGCCGAGAGAGGAGTTCAGATGACTGGGCATCCCAAGATCTCCATACGCTTAGCCCAGGCGTGTGCCTGGAGGGGGAGGTGACACTCCAGTGTCGTTCCATTGTCTGTAGAGACAAGACGGAAGCCATTCATTCAGTATCCAGTACGTTTTACGGGGTGTTTCTTTCCAGCCTCACGGCCGACTCCCCTCCTGCAGGATTAAAGGGCTCTATTTGCCCATATACTGAGGGAGAAGTTGATTCATGCCTTTGCCAAAGGGATTAGTGGGAAGTCAACGTAAGCAGCCTCGGCCGTAGTTTGAACTCGGTTTGCGTATCCCGTTTACTGTGCTGGTAACCGTTAGGCCAGACCGCACTTCGCACACTGGAATTGTTGAGTGATAAAATGATATAAAGAGTTGTGGTGTTGTCAAACTCCACTACAAAGTCTGGAGTTAACTTTGTTTATCCGTAACAAGAACAACAAGAACAACCCTCACCAAAATTAGGGGTGTAAACCGATATGTAAAATTCACATTCCCCTACCGGGAATTGAACTCACGACCAACTGAGGCTATCTTACTGACTGGTCTAAATTGGCAAGTCTTAGATATTAACGAAAGTTTATCCTACAGATACGCACGGGCTTATTTAATTCTAATAAATAAATTAATTTATACAAAGAAATATATATTTTTTCTGTCTGGCCTTCGTAGATTACGAGAAAGCATTTGACTCTGTAGAACACACAGCAGTCTTCAACGCAATGCGCGAACAAGGCGTTAACGAGAATTACATAGAAATTATCCGAAACATATACGAAAATGGCACAGCAATAATTAGACTACACAAAGATACAGACAAGATAAAGATAGCAAAAGGAGTAAGACAAGGGGATACAATATCACCTAAATTATTCACAGCGAGCCTAGAAAGCATATTCCGGAAAACTGACTGGGAGGGAATGGGAATAAAAGTAGATGGAGAATACCTAAGCAACTTAAGATTTGCCGATGACATTTCTATGACATCGGAAGCATCCGAAGAATTACAAAATATGCTAACCGACCTAAATAGGGAAAGTAAAAAAGTAGGTTTAAAGATGAATAGAACAAAGACAAAAGTAATGTTCAACGATAAAGTCCCCAAAAAGGTCATAAAGATAGAAGGCGAGATACTAGAAGAGGTCGATGAATACATATACCTAGGTCAGGTAATAAAACTAGAGAAAGACCATGACTGCGAAATAAAGCGACGCATAACGATAGGTTGGAAAGCATTTGGTATGAATAGAGACATTCTGAGGAGCACCTTGCCAATGTGCCTAAAACGGAAAGTATATAACGGCTGCATAATACCAGCCATGACTTATGGTTGCGAAACCTGGAAATTAACCAAACGAGCAGAAAACAAACTTAGAATAGCACAGAGAGCCATGGAAAGAGCAATGCTAGGGGTAACGCTGAGAGATAGAAAAAGATCAACATGGATCAGAGAAAAGACTAGAGTAAAGGATATTATACAACTAATTAAGCAACAAAAGTGGAGATGGGCCGGCCACCTAGCGAGAAGAGATGACAATAGATGGGGGAAAAGATTAACAGATTGGTGCCCATGGGATAGTAAAAGAAGTAGGAAACGGCCAGACACAAGATGGCGGGACGAGATAGAAAGGTTTGCCGGTAAGACTTGGCAGAGATTAGCACAAGATAGGTTGTCATGGAAGGAGATGGGAAAGGCCTTCGTCCAGCAGTGGACTTATAACGGCTGATGATGATGATGATGATGATGATATATATATACGTACAATACAAAAGTTGCAGTAATCATCTTCAGTCGGAATAGAAGTTGGAGTGGAGTTTGACCCTGCATCAGCCAGTCTTGTTTTTCGAATGGTTTCCATTTGTGTATCATGTTTGGGTCTGTACAGATTTGATTAATTCTGTCTGATATTCTGACATATGAAAACAACATATAAGAAAACTGTTTCTGGCGTGGATAACATTGTGGTGTGTTGATGGCCTCTGTCAGCCTGGCGAGACTATGAATCTGCACCGAAAACCTGCCCTCAGTCTCTCCAGGGCGTAGACCAGGGCAAGGTTGCAGTAGCAGCAGCAGCATCACCATCATCAACCTTTTAGTGTCCGTCGTTGGACATAGACCTTCCCCAAGATTCGCCAGATCTCTCTATGATGGGCGTCGCGGAGCGATACTTTCTGAACTTGTTTAGTTCGTGACGCCATCTTATCTTTTGCCGCTCACTGTTCTGCATATGATCTCTGGGGAGCCACGTTGTGAGCCGTGATCTCCAGCGGTTGACGGACATTCTTGCAACATGACCAGCCCATTGCGATTTGAGTTTTCTAATGGTTTCTATGATATCTCTGACACCTATTTTTTTCTTTCAAATATAATGTGCTGTCTTGTGATCTCTACATCTCTCTACATTGTTGTCCAAGGAAAAGACAAGGAACAATACAGCTTGGCACCCGTGTCATCGCATGTTGCAAGAACAATTCAGAGTTGTCCTTCTATTAGACTGGTTGCCTCCCAAGGCTAGGGATCCCAGTCTGCCCTGCTATTTACCCATAGCTTGGGGGAGAAGAGCTGGTTTCATGCCTTACGCATGGAAATTTGCCTGAAGTGAAGATAAACAGCTTTGGTCTGAGTTTGAACTTGGTTCGCTGATCCTATTACATTCACCATTAACCGTTACGCTACTTGCACCTACTATTATAACATTGAATACAGTGAAAACAATAGCATATCCCTCAAGACAAAAGAAAGTGTTCCATTCCAAGTTTCCTGTAGACTACCCATTATTGAAGACATATGAGGAAGGCCGGAGACATGGCAGCTGAAATGTTGTAATAAGAACAACAAAGATGAAGATACTAGTCTGAAAGTTAAATAAGAACTAAAAAGCTTTTCGATAATATTTTTTGATATTGATGAGTATGTATGTATTTGTATGTATGTATGTGTGTGTGTGTGTGTGTTAGAAACCATCAACCAAAAATGCCAACATAAGTTTCTTCAGTTTTTAAGTGAGGCTGGCTGGCTGGCTATGTATGTATGTATCACGCGTACAGGCCGCACCAATGGAGGGCTGAACATTTATTATTATTTTTAGAAAAAATGTTTTTTTGTTTTTACCCCCGGAAATAAGTTGTTACGGTGGAGGTTCAATTTACAATGTAAGTTTGTGCTAAATTCGTCTATTAGTTTGTGTCCGGCTGCGTTCAGGCTTGTTTTGGGGGTTTTTGGGGGGTTTTTTGTTGTTTAATATTCGGACTTTTTATTGATCCAACAAAACGCGAGAGAAGTAACTTATTCATTGATCTCAGCTTTCTCCGATATTTTAGTTGATCACCCCCAACACGGCGTGCTGCCAAAAGACGTAGGTCACGTGCCGGTTTCTATTGGATGACTAACCAGACCTGTCATTTATTGCGTTGAATAAACGTCATACTTTCACACACGCAAGTTCTCTGACTCCAAAGATGTTTTCAAGCCAATACGTCCCTAAATACGACGCGTCCACCATCCGTGATAGTAGCAACAGGGGGAGGAAGAGGAAGAGGAAGATGAGGACAGTTCACCTGAAGGTCTGAACCAAGTTTCATATCAATCCAACATGATACGGCTGGGAGAATTGATATTTAACATCACTAGCTGTGTTAGTAGTAGCAGGGGGGAAGAGGAGGGGGAGAGTAAGATGGGGACGGTTCAACCGAAGGTCTGGACCAAAATTCATATCAATCCAACATGATACGGCTGAGAAAATTGATATTTAACATCACTAGTTGTGGTAGTAGTAGCAGGAGGAGGATGAGTAGAAGGAGGAGGAAGAGAAGGTGGGAGAGTAAGATGAGGGTTGTTCACCCGAAGGTCTGGGCCAAGTTTCATATCAATCCAACATGATACGGCTGGGAAAATTGATATTCAACATATTAGGGACCGAACGACCGAACGACCGAAAAATGCGTGGACGCATCTATAAAAAAACACGTATGTTTATTAAAGCACACATTTAAAGAGAGATAAATCAAAATACATAAATAAAAGGATTGTAATTAGTTCATATAATGTTATGATATTTGATACATGTAACACAGTATACATTGTACACCGATATAAGTTATTTACCATGACTAGACGTCTCTTTATTCTATTCAACGAAGAGGGGGGCAAGTAGGGGCAAGGTTGGGTGGGGGGCCTTAGTAAAGCTCAGCCGAGGGACCCCGGATGGTAGATAATCAGTCACTTCTCCCACCCTTATCGATCTCCCCTCCCCCCACACCATTTATTGATAAGGAGAATCTTCCAGCTGGCAATTCAGGTCAGCTTGGTGCAGTTACTCACAGACACTCTTTTTATATCAGTTCAGTTCAGCCGCTGAGGTAGTCTGTGTTCACTTTTCTCCCATGCCCTTTGGGAAAGGCATGAATCCACTTCCCGTCCCCCAAGCTATGGGTTAAATAGTAGAACTGGTGTAGCCCTTTAGACCTGTAGGGCAGTTCATTCAAGAGATGGATACTCTGATAAACAAAAAGCCTACAGCTTGGTAGTCGTCTTGACTGGGCAACTGAGGAAAGACACCAAGCATAAACAGTGTGTACGAGCTGATATCCACTTGAAAAAAGGAAAATCACACAGTGCAGTCGAAAGGAGTGTCCTCGCATGCGAGATATAGGCCAACGACTTCAGCCAAAAGGCATCCTTTATATGCTTCATGACTTTTCTGACCGACAGCTCGCCTCCGGTTTTGTATGCTCTACCATCAAATACTTTTTAGAAAACGTCACGTGACCAATGTATTTTGGCAGAATGCCGTGTTGGGGGTGATCAATTTGGGGAAAATGGGGAAAATGGGGTGATCAATGAATAAGTTACTTCTCTTGCCTAATTATAGTCTGCTAGTTCTTGAGGCAATCACATGGTGGACGCATTGTTGAACTTATGGTTCTTGTTTCTGCTTTTTTCCTTTCTTTCTTATGTTTGTTCCTCTTGAACATTTTCTTTTCTTTTCTCGTCATTGATCAATTACAAAATTGGAAAAGGGGTGATCAATGAATAAGTTACTTCTCTTGCCCAATTGTAGTCTGCTAGTACTTGTGGCAACCACATAGGCAGATATGGACGTCAGCATGGTGGACGCATTGTTGAACTTATAAATACAAACAAATAGTAAACAGGTCTGGTGATTCACTCAATAGAAACCTTCGCGTGACCAACGTTTTTTGGCCGCATGCCATGTTGGGGGTGATCAATTAAAGAATCGGAAAAAAGGGGTGATCAATGAATAAGTTACTTCTCTCACCTTTTACAGAGCGGTGATCACTACAAAAGTTTGAATTTAAAAGAAAATAACAAATACAAGCGTGAATGCTGCCGGACACAAACTGAGTGATCAATTTAGCATAAACGTTTTCAACGACGGACGATAAAAGGCTGCTGCTGCTGCTGCTGCTGCTGCTGCTGCTGACGACGATGATGATGATTAATTTGATCATTTTCTTTCATTTTCCGCCCTTTTCAATCTTTGAGTAACACAGTTTTTAACCCTTTCTATTCAAGACTCCACAAGGTATAAATGAGTTACCCCCCACCCCCCAGACGCTGGACGCTACCCGAAATAACATCCTGTAGGAAGTCTCAAGTGGATTTCAATTTTTATCATTTTAATCTCGACGATAAAAATGTGTTCTTCATTTGTTTCTCTTTCCTTCACCTTCTTTTAATCAATTTCAGTTTCTTCAATTAGGATAATTCTTCATATTTCCAAGTTGTTTTGCCTTTCCCGTAGAACATTCTTCAGATTTATTGAGTCGAATAATAATAGTAGTAGTAGTAGTAGTAGTAGTAGTAGTAGTAGTAGTAATTATTATTATTGTTGTTGTTGTTGTTATTATTTCATTGATTTGCGGTTTCATACAATCATTTACCAAGTCTTTCACCTGAGACCTAAGGCAAAGGATGTTTTTTTCTTAGAAAGTTATTGAGCATTTTTTTCGTTTGCCTTCTACCCACTGTGCACAGACACGCACAAATAATTGAAACACTATAAAGTAGAACGGGAGAAAAAATATCTTTAACAAACACAGAGTTCATGTAAAGAAAGACAGAAAGTGTTTCACATAGGGACACGTAAGTTGGGTTAAAGGCTTAGGAAGGGAGCTATTGAATTGAGAGAGTGTTTCTGAGTATGTGAGCAGTGTCCATTAGCACGATCTTTTGTATCTCAGCCAAATATGAATGATATAAGGAAAAAAAGAAAGAGAAAAAAAGAATG
>VCCN01000519.1:1122643-1135071 GCA_006491835.1 Architeuthis dux
TGTGTGTGTGTGTGCGCGCGTGCATGCATAACTATTAATAACTATTAACACATCCATTTCTATATTAAAAGTTATCGTCCTCCACATCTTCTTCCGCCTTTTAACGAAGCCTTATGTCATCATGTATGTCAGTATGTCAAATATCAAAAGCTATTTTTCCTTTTTTTTCGGGAGGCGAATTCAGAAACTCCATTTCCAATGGGATCACTAACCCTTTCAACACGGACACACTTCTCATCTCAACACCAGCTAAACCAAGCACCTGTTGCACTGCTGTAGTTAGTATGTTTATCTCACAAGCCATCGACAGCGAATTGTGTCAAAATCAACGTAGTCCAACCATAATATGACTGGGCATTCCAGCATCTCCGTACGCTTCGCCCAGGCTTGCGCCCTGGAGGAGACAATCCAGTATCGTTCCATTGTCCATAGAGACAAAAACGGAGGCCCACCATAATCTAAATAGGTCTGCGTGAGTCACTCAATAGAAACCAATCTCCTTTGGCAGCATGCCGTGTTGGGGGTGATCAATTTAAAAAATACCAACTCTCTAGTTACGTTGGTGCAGCCTGTATGCGTGATACGCGCGTGATACATACATACATAGCCAGCCAGACTAACTTAAAAACTGGAGAAATCTATGTTGACAGTTTTGGTTGACGGTTTCTAAGCCTTTGGAATCAGATGTCTATGTCCTAGACTGGCTGCCAACCATGGCTGAACAGCTCAGTTTGCCCTGCTATTTACCCATAGTTGGATAGGGAAATGGATTCATGCCTTTTCCAAGGGCATTATCGAAGTGAACGCAAGCTGTTTCAGTCTGAGTTTGAACCGATCACCGATTCCATTTTACGGGCTCTTAACCGTTGGGTCACCCGTAAGTCCCTTTTTTATAGATGTACAATGACATCCAAATTCATGATTTTGCGTAAGATTGATTGATTGATTTGTTTAGCGGCATATCAACCCTTGATGGGTCATTTAATGCCGAAATCAGTTTAAAATTCCAAAAAATAGAGTCTTGTGACTTTGGTAAACGTTTTTATTTTAATTAGAGTCTTGCGACTTTGGTGAACGGTTATTTCTTTTTAAATAGAGGACATCAGCAGCAGCAGTAGCAGTAGCAGTTGCTGTGAAGTAGACATGAACACATAGTTGTTTGCTTTAGCGTACGCGAACACATAGACACAAGCTTTGCATTACCCCATTATTTTTTCTGTTTGCTTTAGCGTGACAACAAAAAACAACAAAAAAACAAAAATTAACATGTGCTTTTTTACAAGAGTCCAAAAGTAAGCGAAAATATATATTTTTCAATTCTGAAAATACCAGAAATCGTTTGTACATGTCGAGTGGAGTATTCATGTACAATTTCAAGGCTCTAGGCCAAAAGGTTTGTTAATTAGAACTTTCAAAGTCTAGGGTAAATGCTTTGTGAATTAGAGCTTTCATAAGATTACAAGAGAAATATGTATACGTAAAATCTAAGTTCAACACGAATATCACGAACCACCGACCGAGACCTGGTGGGGGAGACAACATACGACCCCAATAATTTCAGGTCAGGGTTTTTGCTGCTCTTATCAGTCAAACTTAATGTATCTTGCATCTGCAGTTATTTATTTGGGGGTGGGGCCCTTTTCGCTTCCTTGGTTGTTAAACTTGAATGTACTTGAAATCGGCTTTTTTTTTACAGCAGTTAATTGCGTCATTAAGCCAGTTTCAGTGTAGTCGAACTGGGTTTAAACTAATACGAACAAGTTGTAGTTAAATTTGGTATGTCCGATATCAGAATAAAGATTATTAAAAGAATTGATATTCTCGCATGTGACCGTTTTTTCACTGTTCCATGTGTTTGCTACTCTTGACGTGAAGAATCTTTTTCTAACACCAGTGGAGGTCTGAATGTGTAGTTTGTTACTGTGTCCTCTGGTTTTACTGCAGATAGATGAAGTCAGCATTTTCTTATCAGGGCATTTTTAGCAATGAACGTCAGTATCCACTCTATGCATGTTGTTCCGGATTCTATACACCTCTGGTAGATCAGCACGTTTTCTTCGGTATTCAAGGGTCTCTAGATTAAGCTCTTTTAATGTAAGATATATTGTTCTCTTAAATTGTGTTTGTAACAAAAACCTTCTGCAAAATCGCTCCCATACCATATTCTAAATAAACACAGAGAGAACCGTTAGACTTAAAGAAAAGAGTCAGGTCGTTTCTTGATATCTGCGACCACTACCAAGATGATCGAATAACACTTTCAGCGACCGTCTAAACCAGTGGTTCCCAACCTCTTCGAGCGATTCCCCATTTTTGCCAATAAGACTACTAGTATTCCTCTCCCAGAATAATTTCAAATAATAACTTTATTCTATGTATAATATGGCAGATTTATGATAAGAATTAGTTTAATATTATAATTGTATAGCTGCTGCTGTGTATTTGTAACTCAAAGAAGGCAAGCGAAAATAATTAGGAAGACATCATTTGAAATTCCAATTCATTACGAAAAAAATATTCTTCTATCGTAACTGATATACATATAAATTTGATCTCTGTTCTTGTTTTTTGGGGGATAACTCAAAATCAAGGGAGGTAATTCATAATGTTCAAATGGTTCTTCGGACGATTGAAACCCTTCCTGATATTTGTGTTGCAAACACGACGTTTCGGCCGATCCATTCTTCGGCCTTCTTCAGGTGTACAATCCGAGTGTGATGGGTTAAACAGAAGTTATGTTTAAAGAGGGGTAACCCTTATAGCACATTGCCCGGGTGTTTCTGTATCTTTGTCTTGTCGGGTTTAGGTTTGTTGAGAAGTGGAAGCCACATCGGGTTGAAATCCGCACTTGTCTGACTAATGCATTTAGTCGACATTTTGATGTGAGCTGCCTCTTTGATTTTTCTCTGCTTCCAACATCGTTCTCTGTCAATAATCTGGACTTCCTCCCAAAGAGGAAGATGCTCGCCGTTCTCTCTCCAGGTGTGGTCAGCCATAGCCGATATATCTCTCTCGCCCCTGATTATAGCTTACTTGATAACGTCGTGTTTACAACACAAATAACAAGAAGGAGTTCAATTGTCCGAAGAATCATTTGAATATTAATGACCCTTCTCAAAACTATAGAAACTATTTGAATATTAATGATCCTTCTCAAAACTGTATTTTGATTTCTTCTTGCACGTGTTGAATTCAGTACCATGGTTAACCGAAATCAATTCATTCCACTTCTTGTGGTATTTGGGAGTGTCAGATCTCTGCGATTCATTCCTCCTCCTGTCGAATTGGAGCGTGTCCTCCTATCTCGAAGAAGTTATCATGGCTGATCAAATCATTCCTCAGCAATCCGTTCTCTCATATCTGTGATTATTGGAGCAAATCAGCTTGATTGAAATAAATAGCAATTCTCCTCGCTTTTATTTTGTAAAAATTCAAAAGGGATACTGAATTCAATACGTGTACGAATCTTGAGTTATCTCCCTTGTTTTTTTAATATGGGTGTACGTAAATATATTAGCACCCATATTGGTGTTATTGTAGCAAAGTAGTGCGTGGGCTAATAGAAATAGAGCATTTTTGCATGTTAATATAGTGTCTCAGAAAAAACTTTAGTTGAGTTTAAAGTAGGTCACCAGGGAATGAGGGTAGCTATGGACAATGGGTGGATTGGCTGGGCAGAGGAAAGGGGAAGTTATTTTGGAGGGAGATCAGTTGGACGACCGAAGCCGGACAGGGCAGACCTGGAATGGCTAGGACCAGGCGTTTGGACTACTACGATCAGTAGGAGTTGACCACGGTACGATGAAGACGGTTGACTGAAGATGGGGTGGGGCGTGCGAGGGGTAGATGTAGGAAATAATAATTCGCTTTGTTCTTCTCATTTTATCGGGCAGTTTCCAAAAACTGCAAATACATCGAATTGCTAAAAACACCTATTTTTCGCATTACCTCGTTATCTTTCGAGATGACCCATCTTCCCATTTTCAGCTGTGACCAGAAGAACCAACGACTGAAGTCTCGTCAAATGCCGGGGTTTCCATAACGGTATCTTGGCTGTGCAACACACGGATGCATCATGGTACATTATTTTGTATTCAAAATCAAAACAATAAATAAGTTTTATAGTAGGCTCATGATTCTTAAATCAAAAATATAATTAAAAACGTGTGTGTCATTTAGTTATCTTACGTTTTAAACGTAAAATGAAAACAAAACGAAGCAATATAAAAAGATGTATGAAGCACACAGTTTCAAAACATTGGGAGGTTGGTCGAATAAGGTATTAATCCCAGAATGTTCTCCCAAGGCCATAAGATAAAATTTAAAAAATACCAATGGTGCCACTCTTGAAAAATGTGCCCTTCGTTGTCAGTGGTAAATACAAGCAGAGGAATGTGTTCAAGTATAAAATATTTACTGATTTCTCAGTTTCCCGGCTCTTTTGCCCTTCCTAAATACACCCCCCCCACACACACACTTTCTCTCTCTCAGAATCCCTGTTTTGTTTTTCACTAGCATCAGTTTACGCCTGACCGGCTTTCTACCCTGACCTCCGCACATCTCCTTCCCAGGTTTGCCAGTTTAGCCCTTTTGCAGCTAGATCTAGCTCCTTTTTGGTGCATTTAACTCCTATAAGTCTACACCTAGCTCCTAGCTCCTAATCTAGCTCCTTCTCAATTCATATCACAAAGTTTATATCATAAAGAGTAGGACCTATTGAAGATACGTCTGATAGATGTAATAGGGGTTGGCGTTTAATGTGTGAGTATTTCAGAAATGTTTATATTTGTGTGGTAAGCTAGTTTCGTATGATAGGTTGTTTTTGAACATGTTAACAATAAACAGAGTTTACTGTTTCGTCTGAAAGGGATCTTGATGTCATAAATCTGTCTCTAATACCAGGATGGTGGTGTATCTGAAAGGGATCTTGATGTCATAAATCTGTCTCTAATACCAGAATGGTAGTGTATCTGGTATTTGTGACTCTGACATCTGTTTGTTGTTCTTTGTTGCATGAGTTTGCACATCTTACACTGTCTATAAAACAAGTTGAAACTTCCCTTTTTAAAGACATAATACATTCGCAAAGTGGAAGAGGGGGAAAAGATAGTTGACCATTTTTAACAACTCAAGCATTTCTGTTGTTTGTACGATATTTAAAATGTATCTAACTTTAGTCAGGTTTAATAATCCTAAAGAGTTATCAACTGAAGATACATCGGACCGATATAATAAGGGTTGGTATTTAAGGTGGGAGTATTTTAGAAATTCATATACGTGTGTGGTAAGCTAGTTTCTTTTGATAGGTTTTTAAACATGTTAATAGAAATAGAGTTTACGGCTTTGTCTGAAAGGGAGTTCCAGTCTTGAAAGGGATCTTGATGTCATAAATCTGTCTCTAATACGAGGGTGTCGGTGTATTTGGTATTTGTAACTGTAACCTCTGTTTGGTGTTCTTTGTTGCAGGAGTTTGCACATCTTGCAGTGAGTATCTGCGTTCATTTCTACCATGCGGTGTGTTATTTTGTAAATGTGTATCAGGTCACTTCTCAATCTTCTGTATTGTAGAGTGGGAAGCTGTGGTATTCTTAAATAAAGTAGGGAAATAAATTACGATTCGAAACACAAGTTAACATGGAGACGCACTTTTAAGAATTCTATAAATTAATTTAAAGGCTTGGTTGATAGTGGATTAGTGAAATATCTTTTTACGTTCAAGTGAAAACCATTCAGTAGGTTCGGCCAATAAACCTTTTTTTCTGAAATTAGTTTTGAATGCTGAAGTTCATGATGACAGATGTAATAGGGGATGGCATTTAAGGTGTGGGTATTTTAGAAGTTCATATACTTGTGTGGTAAGCTATTTTCATTTTGATAGATTTTTAAACATGTTGACAGAAATAGAGTTTACGGTTTTGTTTGAAAGGAAGTTCCAGTCTGAAAAGGATCTTGATGTCATAAATCTGTCTCTAATACCAGGATGGTGGTGTATCTGGTATTTGTGGCAGTGGTCTCTGTTGTTCTTAGTGTTCTTTTTGTAGCATGAGTTTGCTTTGTATACACATCTTACAGTGAGTGTCTGCGTCCATTTCGGTGTTTATCACAAAGTATTTACCATACATATTTATCATAAAGAGTAGGACCAACTGAAGATACATCTAACAGATGTAATAGGGATTGGCATTTAAGGTGGGAGTATTTTAGAAGTGTTTATATACTTGTGTGGTAAGCTAGTTTATTTTGATAGGTTGTTTTTGAACATGTTAACATTTATTAACCTCAGTCATTTTTGGGGGCCATTTTCTGTCTATTTATGACCATTTTCAGCGTCTTTTTGGTGGTATTTGGCCATTTTTGGCTATTTTAGCGCTTTTTGGTAGTCAAACTAGCGCGAAAATATTTGTTGAGTTTGCAACACAGGGAATAAGGCTATTAGGTAAAAATAAACGTCGTAGTGAATGTTTTTGGCTTAAGGGTAGTGGGGATGTGTGATGCAAGATGGAGTATAACTGTGCAACCAAAGGTCTGAATGGCCCTTATCAGTGTTGTTTATTACAATTTAGTTATAGTGTTAGCTTTTTTGTCGTAGTGTTTAATTGGTTTTATTAAGTATTTATCATAAAGTATTTATCATAAAGTATTTATTATAAAGAGTAGGACCAACTGAAGATACATTTAACAGATGTAATAGGGATTGGCATTTAAGGTGTGAGTATTTTAGAAATGTTTATATTTGTGTGGTAAGCTTGTTTCTTTTGTTAAGTTGTTTTTGAACATGTTAACAGAAACAGGGTTTCTGTTTCGTCTGAAAAGGATCTTGATGTCATAAATCTGTCTCTAATACCAGGATGGTGGTATATCTGGTATTTGTGACTCTGACATCTGTTCGTTGCTCTTTGTTGCTGAAGTTTAATCTGTTTGCATATTTGTTTTATTAAATAATTAATGAATATTAGGTAAGTAAAATTGAAAATGAAATAAATATATTATTTTGGGCAACTTAGCGTTCTATTTTCGCTATTTTTCGGTAGTGATCTCGCTAGTTTTATTAAAAAGAAATATCTATCAACTGTGGCGGCGCGTACACGTTTATTTTCTGTTCAAGCAAGTTTTGAATTTGACTGAAGAAAAGATACATGTTGAGTAAAGCACAGAACTTGAGTTGAGCGAGTGGTGAGGATTTCTCATTGTCAAACGCAAGTCCAAGTTGGAGTTGACTTTGTTTTCTCCCGTAACAAGAACAACAAGAACAATCCTCACCAAATTCAGGGGGAGTAACCTCTTCACTGTTTGTCTATCATGTCACGTTACACCAAACCTATATATAAAATTAACATTTCCCAACCGAGATTTGAACTCACGACCATGTGATTGGAAGGCGGCTCTCTTACCAACTGAACTAAAATGAACTAAAATGAACTGTTATGCCTACGAATTCATGTATTTATTATATATACAATGCGAAAAAGTTTCAGTAATCATCTTCAGTCGGAATAGAAGTTGGTGTGGAGTTTGACGCTGCAGTAACAAGGCTTGTTATCCCATGAAGTGTTTTTATCTGTCTCTCTTAAGTGTAATTCGCTGCTATGAACTATAAATAAGAATAAAGTACTTAAATGTATGATTAATATTTGGCTTCTTCTTTCTGCAGATCTGGCACTAAAATCTTTGCCTGCCTGTAGCTCTCCCTCAGTCTTTACCTTCAGCCAGCCAGACGGATACATGACAATAACCCCAACGGACAATAACCCCAACGGACAATAACCCCATGACAATAACCCCGCGGACATGAATATATTACACATTAGCACATAACAATCCACTTTATTCACACGATTGACAAATCGCATGACTTACTTAAAATTATATACGAAACGGGGGTGGGGGTGGCTAAAGATGACCCCCCCCATATCAATGGCGTAGCAAGAGGGGGACGACGGAGGGCAGTCGCCCCTGGGCGCAAATGTGAAGGGGTGCAAAGGTTACAATATATTTAAAAAAGAATCCCGCAAGAAAAGTCACAGGAAGAAAAGTCACAATGTAGCGTTACCCTGAGCTACCTTAAAAAAAAGTCACAACTTTGATTTTCTGCGTAGGAAAAAGTCATAGGAAAAAGTTTGTTTAATAAAATAAGTAATATTTTAATTCAATTTATACTAATTAAATGTTATAGTGTGACTTTATTTTAGGCCTATGTAAAAAGGTGGTATTTATTTATACATGTTATTGTCGTTAAGTGGGTAATGAGCCACAAAATAAATAATCAAAACATTTGTGGGTGGCGCCAAAATTATCTTTGCCCCCGGGCGCTGAGAACCCTTGCTACGACACTGCCCCATATTGCTAATAGCTCAGGGGCCCTGGTATATGTTAATCAGGCCCTGGTCTAGATGTCAGATATTGCTATTTAGATGATATATTTAATTAAATAAACAATATTTTTATTGAATTTATAGTATTAGAATAAGTACTATTTGTAATCAAAATAAGTAATATTTTAATTAAATAAGTAGTATTTCAATCAGCGGCGGCGTTAGGCCCCCACTGCGCCCCAAATTGTTAAATTTTCGCCCCTCACTAAAGTAAAAGGTTTAAACAGTAGGTCCGATTGCGCCCTCAAAACTCCGGCGCGGGTCACGTAAATGTTGACGATTAAAGCCATATTAATTTATAAATAATATGTAATACCAGAGCCGTTGGAACGAAATTCATATGGGGGAGGGATGAGGGTGCGAGCGAAGCGGAAAATTCTTTTTAGACCACACCCTTTAGATCGCTGGAAAACACCCCTATTGTAAAAAGTGCACTATTTAATTGATGAATATATGATGATATTTAGATATCTAATTGATGAATATATGAACAAAAAGCTGCTTAGGGAATTTTTGAAAATACAGCTTCAGAATCTGTCAGAAATCAATGTATTTTTCAAGTCATCCACAGATTTGGGATAGGTCTATTATACACCCATGAACTAGCAAAAAATAATTGATGGGGATAATTGGTTTATTTACTCTTTCTGTAATCTTAAAGCTAGGTTCTGTAGCATTTTTCGAAAAAATAAGGAACGCATATCATCGTGGGTGTTCCGACGGCCCTGAATACATTTCCTAGATGTTAGATATATATTTGGAGTATCTAGATGTTTCTAGATGTTTTCTGACTCGATTCTTGATGTAAATGTGAAAATAGATTTGGCAACACTGCCTTTATCTCTGAGACTTTAGCCTCGGGCAGATGCACCCAGACGCCCGCTACACCCTCTTCCCCGTCGTCATCGTTAGCCCGCTGCTTCTTGTTGTTTAAAGTTGTGCTTTGCAGATAGCACTCGGTGTACAAACAATCCGGGTTGAGCTGATCTTTTTTCTGGGGCCACACCAGAGATACTGAAGATATTGATTGGGTTACCGAATCTGCGTGTCTCCTGCTAAAAAGGCCACGGGGTGCGAGACGTTAGAGGGACCGCTTCCGGACTTTGTAAACAAAATAGCTCCGCATACGCAGGGGAGGATCCAGGATTTTGAAAAGAAAACAAATGATCGTGTGGGGGAGGGGGCTCCGAATGGGTAAATTAATTTTTACAAATAATACATTTTTGATTCAAATGGTTCTTCGGACGATTGAACTCCTTCTTGTTGCTTGTGTTGATTGACAGAGAACGATGTTGGAAGCAGAGAAAAATCAAAGAGGCAGCTTACATCAAAATGTCGACTAAATGCATTAGCCAGACAAGTGCGGATTTCAACCCGATGTGGCTTCCACTTCTCAACAAAGACACAGAGACACCAGGGCCATGCGCTATAAGGGCTACCCCCCCTTTAAACATAATTTCTGTTTAACCCATCACACTCATTTTACACCTGATGAAGGCCGAAGAATGGATTGGCCGAAACGTCATGTTTACAACACAAATAACAAGAAGGAGTTCAATCGTCCGAAGAACCATTTGAATATTAATGACCCTTCTCAAAATATCTATACATTTTTTTTTGTTTTTAAGATTAATTAATAATTACTTGGGATTTATTTATTTTTATCAAATATCTTTATCTAGGTATTTTTTAAAAAAATAAGTCAATTTTGCTTTGCTTGGGCACTGTCCAGAGCCCCTGGATACGCGCTTGATATGATCATTAATTCCGACTACTTCCTTTCTCTTAATTAGTTGCTTTTTATCACAACTTAACCCAGGCCTTCAACCTACGGCAGTCGGGGCCGGCCCTAGGCTTCCTGGTGCCCCGGGGAGTGAACTGAACTTCGGCGCCTTCTAAAGCATAGCATTATCTTATCCTCCCGATAGTCACCCATGGAGCTGAAACCTGGAACCTAACCAAAAGATTGGCCCTTAAACCGAGAACCATGCAACGTGCACAGGGGAGGATCATGCTCAACATCAGATGGAGAGACTCACAAGGCAGCACATTATATTAGAAAACAAACATGGGTTCAGAGATATCATAGAAAACATTAGAAAACTCAAATGGCAATGGGCTGGACATGTTGCAAGGATGTTAGACAACCGCTGGTCATCACGACTCACAACGTGGATCCCCAGAGATCATATCCGAAATTGTGGCCGGCAAAAAATAAGATGGCGTGACGAACTAGACAAGTTCAGAAAGTATTGGCTCCGCGACGCCCATCATAGAGAGATCAGGCGAATTTTTGGGAAGGTCAACGACGGACGTTAAAATGATGATGATGATGATGATGATGACGATGATGATGACGATGATGATCTTATTTATTTACCCCCCCCCCCCAAGTCACCATTACAGTACAAACAATTTGGGTTGAGCAGACTTTTGCCAGTGATATGGAATGGGTTAACGTAACTGCGGAGACGCAGGGTGGAGTAACGGTTACCAGCAAGAAAAACGAAATCGGCAAACCGAGTTCGAGGTTGTTTACGTTCACATGGCACTGATGCCCTTGTGAAAGGCATGAATCCACTGCTCACCCAGCTATGGATAAATAGCAGGGTAGTGGAGCCCTTTAGCCCAGTCCATCTAAGAAAAAGGATACTCTGACAGAAGAAAGTCCTACAGCTTAGCAGTCCGTCAGAAGAAGGAGGGGAAGATTTGGGCGTAGGGTAGCAACTCCATCCCATAAAAACATTCTTATCACTGAATTTAACATTATATAATTATACATTTTCCAACGCTAAATTACTGCTATTATTATGATGGGGGACATTCAATTTGTTTAGTTGTCGAGGTGGGTCATGAAGCGAAAAGGTTAAGAGCCGCAGTTTTAGATGATGAATCATTGAAATTCATGATTTCTATCGTGTTAATCAGTATTGTTAATTAGTTGCTACTATTTACCTCCATCTTAATTTTTGTTGCTTTTTATCGCAAATAAACTCAGGCCGGTTTCCCTTCGGCAGTGAGTAAGTACATTAACAGCGCGAATCGGAATAAAGAATACGTTCCTGGTGACTGGTGAGAATAGAACTCACGACCTTCTATGCCGGAGAGTGGCTCGGTTAACGACCGACCGCTCTTACCACTGAGCTACAGGAACTAGTGGCAATCGCACGTCCAAATCAAACCCAAATGAACTCATCCCCTATCCCGATCTCTACTGCGCCGTGTTTTATTAACTGGTAATTCAGTATCGGTAATCCAATTTATTTATTTCATTAGACATGGCTAGGAATTCTGCTATGAAATCCCCTGCTATGAATTTACCTGATATGAATTCGCCGGATACTCTTTGCACCATGTTTGTTATTAACTGATAGTTCAGTATTGGTATTCCAGTTTTATTTCATTTATTTTATCAGCTGAAGTATTGTAAATCATTGTTATCAATGTTTTGCTACTGTTTAACTTCATCTTAATTGTTGTTGCTTTTTATCGCAACTAAACTCAGGCCGGTTTCCCTTCGTCAGAAATGAGTAAATAAATTAACTTTTGTGGCTTAAAGTGTGCGAGATAAGGAGACAAGAGGAGAGGAGAGAGATTTTATAGCCTCGTAATTGACGAGAAAGATAAAGAAAACAGTTTTTTTTATATTCCAAGTGAAGCTGAAATAAAAGCCTACTAAAAGATTAGATAAAGTTGTTTTCGAGTGGCTATTTTTAGATAGTGGAGGTGCGTGGCGGCGTAACGGTTGGACAATGGAATCAGCTAGCCGAGTTCAAAATATGGCCGAGGTTTTTTCAAGTTGATTTCGTACTAATGCCCTAGGAAAAGGCCTGAATCCGTCTCTTCTTTTCCCAAGCTATGAGTAAAATAGAAGGGCAAACTGGACTCTCTCTAGACTTTGGAGGCAACCAGTCTAGGAGCAAGACAACTCTAATTCAAAGCCAGGAGCTTGAGTCCCTAAGGCAGTCCAACGTTGTCTTCAGTCTCGTTCCGACAATTCCTGCAACGGCACAGGTAAGTGACCCCTACAAGAAAAAGATCCTAGCAGCAGTGGAA
>VCCN01000519.1:1168813-1181085 GCA_006491835.1 Architeuthis dux
AATGCTGTAGAGTTTGGTCATAAATAATCCGTGATAATATCCGTTTTGATTGTGTAATGTTCCACAAGTAATACTCAAATCCTGCTATGTTTGGTTTAGAAGAAAATGAACTTTCTATTAAAAAGTGGTAGGGGTGTACTTATTTATGGGCGATACTGTATCTGTCTATCTATCTATACGTCTATCTTTGTCTGTTGTTATCTGTCTGTCTGTCCGTCTCTGTGTCGTCCTACAATAAATCCTATTCGATTACTTTATCCTTGATATCAACAAAAAAGTCCATTTATCTGTTCTACAAGATCTGACTCACTTGTTTGCGTATATCTATTTTCAGTCAGCTTATAACAATCTGTTGACCTATCTATTGGTCTCCTACCGTAACGCAGTAATTGGCATGTTTATCTCTCATACCAATACGTAAGTGTTGGCAGGGTTGCAAGATGTGTCCGATTTCGGACATTGTGTCCTCTTTTTTAGATCTGATGTTCAATTAAATTTGTTATGAAATGGAAAAAAATAAAAGATTCTAGCCACTTTTAGCTATTTATTTTCATTATTGTGATAACAATCCTGCTACATCTAGTCACTATCAGCTATTTTTAGCCA
Source organism: Architeuthis dux (assembly GCA_006491835.1). Taxonomy (NCBI): domain Eukaryota; kingdom Metazoa; phylum Mollusca; class Cephalopoda; order Oegopsida; family Architeuthidae; genus Architeuthis; species Architeuthis dux. The sequence goes on from VCCN01000519.1 coordinate 1,169,420, forward strand.
CTAAATTTCAAATTTTTTGGAACAGAGTTTTAATGCTGTAGTGTTTGGTCATAAATAATACCTGATAATATCCGTTTTGATTGTGTAATCAGTCTGTCTGTCTGTCCGTCTCTGTGTCGTCCTACAATAAATCCTATTCGATTACTTTATCCTTGATATCAACAAAAAAGTCCATTTATCTGTTCTACAAGATCTGACTCATTTGTTTGCGTATATCTATTCTCAGTCAGCTTATAACAATCTGTTGACCTATCTATTGGTCTCCTACCGTAACGTTGTAATTGGCAAGTGTGGGCAGGGTTGCCAGATGTAATGTTCCACTAGAAATAATAAAAACCTGGTATGTTTGGTTCAGAAGAGAAGTTTTGGGGTGTACTTATTTATGGGCGACACTGTATGTAAGACTTGTCAATCTAGCACTGCCGCTAAGAGAACCGCGTAGGTAGGAGAATGTTAATTTCTATTCCCCTAAATTTGGTGAAGATTGTTCTTGTTGTTCTTGTAGAAAGACAAAGTCAACTCCAGCCTTAGACTGGAGTCTGACAATATTCGAGTTGCCGTTGTACTATTCATTAAAACAAACCCGGATATGACGTTGTTTGTAGGAAGGAAATCCGCACTTACCTGTGACTTTTGGAGTGCTTCCTGAATTTATGTTGATTGAATTCCTGTAGTGAGAGTAAGGCCTGTGGCTCTGCAGATATTCCCTGAGCCCTCACTTTCCGGGGGCCGGTGACCACCAGGCCCAGCGACGACGATAGCGGAAGGACTGATTGGTATTTATCCAATTGGCTCCGAAGTTCCTCAATTAACTCGTCCTTCTCTTCCAATGTTTCTCTCAGATGCTCTATAAGAGCTTCCTTCTCCAAGAGAGCCTCCTCTAACTCCTGCACCGTACTACCCATGGTCCCCCAAATGATCCTTCTTTCTTTTTTAAAAAATGAAAATAAGATAGAGATTTAAAATCCGTCTGATGTTATTAGAATATCAGACTTTCCGGTGAGTTTTGTTTTAGACGATCTGACAGAATGTGGTTCTCAAACTGTGTGCCACGGCATAATAGTCTGCCGCAACTATCTCCAAGGTATTCTGCGTAGATTTTTCCACATACGCAAATATGTATTTCGAGCCTTTGTGTTCAGTACGGGTGTTATGTCTGTCCCGCTTCCACCACAGAGTTACCGATCTAATGGTTGTATCAGTAGATGTTGTGAGATCATTTTTACAGTTGGTGTGACGTGTAAATCCAATATATTTCTTAATGTGCCGTTGTGCAATAAAGTTGAGAACCACTGGTCGAGAACCTCACGACACGTGTCTAACAGTCCCTTGCTTTATCTCCTTGCAGACGTAACGTCTCCCTTGTATAAGAGCTCCGACAGTTGTCCGGACCTGTAATCCGACGGTTTTATAGCTGTCAGAGAGAAATAACAATTTTGATACGACTGACCGATTAATGGCGTAAATGTCGACGGTTTTGTTTGAAGATCATTGCGTTATTTATTCACAGGTCTGTTGGTTCCAGACCGAACGGCCCACGAAAAGATCCACTTAACCACTGCCATGACTGAATCTTGTAGACTTTCTCTTGCTTGGCGTGACGATTTCCCTTCACAAATATGCCAACCATTTCATTGGCGAGAAAGGAAGCCACGCAGTTCGGGGGAAGACACTCCGAACTACTCGACAGCATCAGAGGAAGTTATGGTGATGTACGGGGGCGTCAATCTTGAAAGATTATGACGACGTAATAGGATGTGACACAAATAACGACAAGTGTTAGAAGTAAGAATATTTCCTTTTAAGAAAAAAGTGATTTTCTTATTAAAAAAAAGCAATTCATGTGGATATTGACGTCTACGTGACCCTGCTCGCAGGGAAGGGGCAATTTGGTATCCTTGCCCACACGTACGAGTTAAACCCACCTGGAGTCAAATTTGCCCTCGCTCGAAGGCAAATAAATCCCTCATATGGATCTTCTCCTCTCGAGTTTAGAAAAGCCTATTGCAATATTAAGGATTGATTAACAGTTGTAATATAATCTTTTTTTTGTTTACTGTCGATGATGTCGTGGTTTTAAAGAACTCAGAGGGAAATTTACGTGTGTATATTTTTCGTTTTGATTGGATGGGTATATATAAATGTTTCAAATATTTTGTTTCGACAAATAATTACCTGGTTTAGTATTTTGATACAAGTATACTTTTTGTTGCAAATTGATAAATGTGTACGCTCAGTTTTGTTATGCTTTTCAAATCTTTGAAGGAATGAACCAGGTAGAACTATTTCATGACATTGTTTTTTTTTCTTTTATATATTTTTTCTCCTTTTGTGCATCTTAAAATTGAAACGCATTTTGCTTTTTTAAAATATTGAAATTAAAAAAGTATTTATATTTTTTTTATTAAATTATTCTATTTTATTGAGTTTGGTGAAAATAAAAAAAAAATAAAATGTGTTTCTTTAATAACCGTGGATTAATTGGTGATAAACATTTGAACAGTTGTTACTCTCATCGTTCGATTTAACATTCTTGGCGTTATATATCATGTTAGCCAAGGAGGGCCCAAGACGAGCTGTTGTTTTCCGTCTTCGATTCATGAAGCGTCGGGCCTCTGTTCGTTGTCCACTTTGCTTGAATTCATCTCTTGACTCTGTAACAAGAAGAAATGGATAATAATTAATACAGCCACTCAAAAGAAACCGTCACGTGAACAACGTCTTTTGTCAGCATGCCTTGTTGGGGGTGATCAATTAAAAACATTTGAAAAGGGGGTGCTAATGAATAAGTTACTTCTCAAAATAAAACTAGCATGAATGATGACGGACACTAGCTAAGGGACCCATTTAGAATGAACTTACATTGTAAATTGACCTCCCCCTTAAAAAAAGATTCTTTCTGGGGGTTGGGTAAAAAAGTTTCTTCTAGACATAAATAGGAGCAAATGTTTAAATTTCCAGCCCTCTAGCTAGGGTGATATCCCTAGCCAATGGCGTACCAAGGGGGCAGTCCGCCCTGGGTGACACCATCAGAGGTGGTGACACCAAGATGACTGCCTAAACAAACTTCATATAATTTATTTGTAATTCTTTTTTCTAATGGAACATCCCAGTAGTTATAACAAACATAACGACATTATAATTTAACTTAAAATTTGTGAGTAGGCTTTCATACATACATTTTTAATTCTAAAACGATTATTTATATCTGTTAATCTCCTTTTGCAAAGAAGGTTCTAAGAGGTTATACGCTATAGACCAAGGATCAGCTGGGCGGTGATCTTTCGTTTACAGAGAATTCATCTCCTAGCAACAAGCAACCATTCAGTTCCCTTAGGCTTATTAGTGATCCTGTTGCCGATTATCATTTCTAAAGACGTTACTGTTTTATAAGATATTGGAAATACAGACTTTATCACGTGTGCTGTTTTAATTCTCATTAAACGGGTACAAAAAATAAGTGCTGTCTTTGTATCTTTTGAGGACGCAAACAACTTGTCTATATAAGATTATAACTTTCAATACTCTGTACTAAATAAGAAAATATTCAGTGTTAGTGAGACAATTTACGTAGTGCAATGAAAAGCAAAATAACATTAAGGATCTTGGAGTAATAGTTTTGACATTATGGGTGAATATGCCCGTTTGATGTATGTATTGATGAAAAAAAGGAAAACTTCAACTATTACTAAAAGTATGATTTTTTGTCTTATAACATTTAAACCCCATCGGAAGAAATGTTACTAGATAGGAGCGTACATTAAAAATAATTCCCCTTAGATTTTAGGCAAAAAGTAAATTTTGCGTATCTTTTGAGGTACGTATACCTGTAGTACACAACGATCAGTAAACCAAGCTTGGCACATTCATCCACCTTTTGCTGAAATGTATGCAATATAATATCTGTGTATCACATGTGATGCTTAAAGTAAAGAATTCGATCCTAATGAGAAAATGATTCGTTTTCATAGATTCCCTTTAATCGCGAGTTCTAAACCAGCATTGAAGCCACGGCAAGGCAGCATGAGAAAGACCACCCGTTTCATCCCAGACCACGGAGGCAACACGTTCTCACACACGTACACGACATCAGTGATCGGGGGGAGGGGGTCATGCGAGCTATCAGCTCGCCAACATAGTCCTAGAGTGGGCAGACCTTGTGATAGTGGAAGAAGCCGTGCTCCGCCGTGTCTTCCAGACCATAATCACATTGATTACAATCGGGCATTTCAATTTTCAAGCACATGTCAGTGAGAGGCAACGCATTCCGGAGCAGTGCACAGGGTACACATTTAAAGATACGCCAAGCAAATTAAAAAATACGCCAAGCAAATAAAAAAAAATACGCCATGCAAATTAAAAAATACGCCAAGCAAATTAAAAGATACGCCATGCAAATTAAAAAATACGCCATGCAAATTAAAAAAAAAACGCCAAGCAAATTAAAAGATACGCCAAGCAAATTAAAAAACCAAGTGAACTGAATCGTGGGATGAATTTTTAATTTGCTTATCGTATTTTAAAATGTTGACTTATTTTTTAATTTGCTTTCTTTACTTTTTAATTTGCTCTGGAAAGGGTTATAGATCCATTCTCGATCCATTCATGCTACAATATCCCTTTCATCTAAATTAATCCTTCCATCCTTCCAGGACTCACATTTACCACAATACCACATTCACTCTATGGAACCTAAACTATAACCCCATGATATTTGTACAATTGAATGAAAGAATACATACACACGGATCACGATGACGAGTGCACTCGAATTTTGGAATTAAATAAAATGTGGGGGTTAGTATGGGATTCTCCCTATCCATGTTAGGAGAAGAAAGCCCAGTTTTCGAGGGGTCCAGAAACTAGTGGAACGATCTTTAAAGGGGGTGGGGTAAATAGGGAAAAGAATAACTGAAGACAAGAAGAAGCAAAAAATCTCTAGTCACTGACTGATGGGCTGACATACCGAAATGAGAAGAGCTACGCCCCTTGCTCTGTGTTGCCAATTTAGAGGTTTTTCATTTAGATCTAGATGTCTTTGGTTGCGTCAGACATCAGAAATTGCTACAGAGATGATTTTTAATAATTAATATTTTTATTTAATTTATAGTAATAAAATAAGTGATATCTTTAATAAATTAAGTAATATTTCCATAAAATAAATGTTGAAAATTAAAGTCACATTTTATTTATTAATAATATGTGCATGTATGGTCTGACTTTCAGGCTTGTTCTTTTGAGTCAACAAAGACGTTCAAATGCATTATGACATCATAAAAAGGCATTATGACATCATAATAACGAAATTATGACATCATAATAACGAAATTATGACATCATAATACAGACCTTATGTCATCATAATGATGGCATTATGACATCATAATAACGGAAATATATATATAAATATATAAAAAACTCTACTAAAGTTAACTCGTTTTTGGTTAGGTGTGTATGGAACTCACAACTCAGGCAGAACAAGGGACTGAAAAACCAAAAGGTATGTTTCTTTAGTATCTACTGTTTTTCTTTTCTTGTTTCCTGTGTTGTTCACAAAATTCATTGAATAATTATTTTCTATAGTTTTGAGTAGGGTCATTAATATTCAAATGGTTCTTCGGACGATTGAACTCCTTCTTGTTATTTGTGTTGTAAACACGACGTTTCGGCCGATCCATTCTTCGGCCTTCTTCAGATGTAACATCCGAGTGAAGTTATGTTTAAAGGGGGTTAACATTTGTAGCACATGGCCCGAGTGTTTCTGTGTCATTGTCTTGTCGGGTTTAGGTTTGTTGAGAAGTGGAAGCTACATCGGGTTGAAATCCACACTTGTCTGGATAACTTTCTGGATGGATCGGCCGAAACGTCGTGTTTACAACACAAACAACAAGAAGGAGTTCAATCGTCCGAAGAACCATTTGAACATTTAAGAATGTTTATCCAATGCCTCGGTGGTTCTTGATGCAGCCGCGATGGCCATTGCCAATGGGGGTCTACTGAGGCGTGGTATGGCTCTGCGTAAGCAATGATAAGCCATTTCAAGATTTCTCAGGACTCGTCCTCACGTCAAGCTTGCTCTAATGTCTCCGCGACACTTGTTGCCATGACCCCAGCCTACTTCATGTCGGACTTGGCGCTGAGGGGAGGCGAGTAAAAACAAACCTAAACCAGAAAAGGTAGGATGTTCAAGTGATCCGAAAGAACAAATAGTCATAGACTTATTTTAAAAGACATGTTAGTTCAAAGCTCGGAATAAGACAATTGATATTCATTTAGTCTACGGATTTCTTAAATGAAGCCTTTGTACCATGATGCATCCGTGTGTTGCACAACCAAGATACCGTTGTGGAAATTCCGGTACTTGACGAGACTGCAGTCGTTGGTTCTTCGGGTCACAGCTGAAAATGGGAAGGTGGGTCATCTCGAAAGATAACGAGGCAATACGAAAAATAGGTGTTTTAGTAATTCGATTTATTTGCAGTTTTTAGAAACTGCCCGATAAAATGAGAAGACACAAAGCGAATTACTATTTCCTACATCTATCCTTCGCACCCCCCCCCCATCCTATCTTCGGCCACCTCTGTTCATCGTGCCGTGGTCAACTCCTACTGATGGTAGTAGTCACCCGCCTAGATATTCCAGGTCTGCTCTGTCCGGCTTCCCTCTCAAAAAATCAAAAAAACCTCCCCTTGCTTTTGCTCAGCCAATATCCCAATCCCCTGGTGACCTATTTTCCGGGGAAGACCTTTTTAAACTCAAAATCTTTCTGCTCTGCTACACCTGTTCGCTATTTTAGATTGTCATTCTACAACCACAATGTAAGCAGCGATAATGAGTGGAAAATAAAAATTAAGCCACCCGTGATGTTTGGACTAGCATCCCTTACCCTTAGGAAACCCGTCTTTCTGGTTTGGCTACACATATTTTACTAACAGGCGTCGCTCAAATCAGCCATATAGGTATATTCCTTATTCATCCAGTTTTTACCACGCCACCATTTTGCTCAACTATGAAAATCAAGATTTTAAAATTAACATTTTTATGAACGTAGTTCCTCCTTCTGTATTGATGTATGCCTTCTGATGTACATGTTACGGCTATTTAGGCCGTTTTCAACAACTTAACTGTTACCTGAACTGAAAGGTTCTTTTTAAATAGAGTCTTGTGACTTTGGTGAAAGGTTCCTTTTTTTTAAAATAGTGTCTTGCGACTTTAGAGAAAGGTTTTTTTTAAATAGAGTCTTGCGACTTTGGTGAAAGGTTAATTCTTTTTAACTAGTCTTGCTACTTTGCGAAAAATATCTCTCAATCAAAGAAATATTCCTGGATCCACCCCAAAATCCAACGAATTCTTCCTTACCGCATTTCCCACCCATCCACAAAATGTCATTGTAATTCATTGAGAACCTTTGGAGATATCGTGTGGACAGACAGAGAACTGTTGGAGAGATTTTGTGGTGTGGACAGATAGCTACAATGTAGGGGAGGTACTTGTGCATGGATCTGCTAAAAAATGCCCCACCCCCCATGTCATAGCTATCAGTTCACACAGGTGTTTCACTTTAAAACAAGGGTTTATGACATTTGTTTGTTAATAGCTCGAAATGACTTGCTATGAGGCATATGGTTCGTTTGTAAACTTTACTCGGCATAGAATTTGCTTCCCAACATTTGATGAACAAGTTTTTTCTCACTAGGGCACCACAGCGAATATCCGCCATTTTGAATTTTCCATTACAATTTCATTACAAAGCTGGAGAGGTTATCATATATTAATGTTTTCATGTTGACCCTATTAACATTCTGGTACCACTAATATTTGGCCACCTTAGGTGGTACCAAAATCTGGATTGGCCCCTGGACTACTGGTCTCCAACACCGGCGTTGGTAGAAACGTTTACAAGTAAAACTAATGTTAAAATAAAAACAAAACGATGTATTAAAAAGCCGATAGCCAGAAGCCAGAAGAAGCACATCGTTGGATAGACTTTATTTGTTTCTAGACATTTAGTTACGTGCCATATTCATCTAACACAGATTTTTATTCTTTGCTGTCGAGTATCGATGAACCATCAGTTGAATATTAAAACTAAAAACCTATGTAAAATCGGTAAAAATATTACGGTACATTGATGGATACGAGAATGCCACTGTTGTTTTAGTGCTTAACACCTTACACAAACGAAACATGGTATCAACAACCTTGCTTGGATGTGAATTTCCAGTGGTAAACAGTAATATTAATAACACTTTGATAAACTCGTCAAAATGTCAAACATAATAATACCGCCATTTTGAATTTTCCATTAAAACAGTAATTACGCTACAAGGCTGAAGAGGTTATCATATAATAATGTTTTCATGTCGACCCTATTAACATTCTGGTACCACTAATGTTTGACCACCTCAAGTGGTACCAACACCTGGATTGGCCCCTGTACTAATATATGCGTGAGATTGTGGGTGGACGTGTGTGTTTGTGTGCGTTGCGTGCGCATTTATGTCTGATTGTGCATATAAGTATGTTTGTTTGTGTGCGTACCTGTCAGAAAACTATGCTTGAAAAAGGCTGTGCGTACGCGGTGTGTGTGTGTTGGTCGGTGGGTATAAACGCACCATTGGTGATTATTTAATGTATGTATGTAAATAAAATATATATAAATGTCAGTTTGTTATCTATTCTTTATGTTCTTCCACTACTGGGAAAAAACAGCTGGTAAAACTTATTCTCTCCTCAACAATAATCACGAGGAGAAAAAAGAGAAAAGCACCGTTTCTGGTTTTTCAAAAAATATCAAAACACAAGGAAATAACACACACAAAAAGAAATGCCGCACACACACACACGCGCACACACACACACATACACACACACATACACACACACACACATACACACACACACACACAGCAAGGCAGACAAACAAACAGACAGACAGACAGACAGACAGATGGACAGAGTACAAACAGACAGCAAAATACTCCAGGCTAGTGTTGCCAAATTCATGTTCATGTTTACATATAAAATTAACATCTAGGAACATCTAGATTTCTACAGGTATATATCTAAAATAATGGAAATATCTAATTTTACAATGAACAGTATGATTTTTCTTTGGTCATTGTCCGTAACACTGGAATCTTCCGCTTGAAGGTAACACTTTTGCTAATAGAAATATCTCCTACCCACCGTTTTAAACAATGGACTCTTCCACAGTAAAGAGTGTTTTTAAAGATTCTCCAGGTATATATCTAAAATAATGGAAATATATCACATCTACCTATACAATGAAGATAGTAATTTTTTGGTTCTTTGTCCGTAACATTGGAATCTTCCACTTGAAGGTAACATTTTTGCTAATAAAAATATCTCCTACCCACCGTTTTAAACAATGGACTCTTCCACAGAAACGAGTTTTTTTTAGTTTCTTTTCTTGAAAAAAACCCCTAATATTACCCTCTATTCGTAAGTTCACTTTACGCCACTTTTTCGAAGGCGAAAAGCGGAAGTAATATTCAGCTCCTGTTTTGAGCTATTATAGAGGCAGCGCACACCCTCTTCCTCTCTCTTCTACACCCCAGTCTTCTTTTGGATCTGGAGAGGCTAAACAAAAGTTCCCATAAATTAATAGTAATTGATTATTCGCTTTACGCCATTTCAGCTTACGAAATGCTTTTATAGGAATAATCTACCGTCAACATTTGCTTGATGAAGACCGAATGCCTTCATTACGAGGTAATAATGCCGCTATTATGATGTCATACTGCCGCTATTATGATGTCATACCTTCATTATGATGTCATAGAGCCGTTATAATGATGTCATAATCCCATCATTATGATATCATAATGCATTTTAACGACTTTGTCTCGAAAAAAAACAACGAGGCTGACAGTTGCACATAGATGCACATATTATTAATAAATTAAATGTGACTTTAATTTTTAACATTTATTTTATTAAAATATTCCTATAAAGCAAATATAAATATTACTTATTTTGTTAAAAATCAAACTAAATAGGTAGCAATTCCTGACATCTAGACGCAACCAAAAACATCTAGATTTAGATAATAAAAATAAACAACCATCTAAATTGGCAAAGTTTGCTACAACGGGGCCTTGACTTACGGTACGGCTCGGTGTGGGGGTGGAGTGGTGGCTATCACGTGACTGTCACGTGACGCGTCTGGTTAATATTAGAAAACGAACCCAACACTGTCAAAGAAAAAGAGAGGAAAAAACAAATACACGAAGAAAGAAAAAGAGAGAAAAGAATGAAAGTAAAAAAGATTTTTAAAGAAAAAAGAAGCGAAGTTTATCCTCTTGCAGGAATCGGTTCTTCCGACGGTTCTGCGAATAAACAGGGCTTTATTTTTAGGAATTCCACGAACTGCTTTTAGATTAGGCAAGAACTCGCTCTTTTGCTCTCTCGCTCTTTGCCTTCCTTCCTTCCTCTTTCTTCTTTTTCTTCTTTTCCTTCTTTTTCTTGTGCTCGTTCTTCTTGTCTTTCTTGTTCTTCTTGTTCTTCTTGTTCTTCTTGTTTTTCTTCTTGTTTTTCTTCTTGTTCTTCTGCTCGTTCTTCTTGTTTTTCTTCTTGTTCTTCTTGCTTTTCTTCTTTTTCTTCTGCTCGATCTTCTTGTTTTTCTTCTGCTGCTTGTTTTCCTTGTTTTCCTTGTTGTTCTTGTTCTTGTTCTTCTTGTTCTCCTTGTTCTTCTTGTTTTCCTTCTTTTTCTTGTTTTCCTTCTTTTTCTTGTTTTCCTTGTTTTTCTTGTTTTCCTTCTTCTTTATGTTTTGTTCTTGTTCTTCTACTTCTCTTCTTTTTCTTGTTTTCCTTGTTTTTCTTGCTTTCCTTGTTCTTCTTGTTTTCCTTCTTTTTCTTGTTTTCCTTCTTTTTTTGTGCTAGTTCTTCTTGTTTTTCTTGTTTTTCATGTCCCCTTTTCTTTTCTTGTTTTTCTCGTTCTTTTTCGTATTTTCTTCTTCTTTTTCTTCTTTATTTTTTCTTCTTGTTCTTCTACTTCTCTTTTTCTTATGTTGTTGTTGTAGTTGTTCTTCTTATTGATCTTCTTCTTCTTCTCCTCCTCCTCCTCCTCGTTCCCTTCTTCTTCTTCTCCTCCCCCTTCTCCTTCTTTATGTCATGATAAAAAAAAGCGTACGGTGTGTATGTGCTCATTCTTATTATTGTTTTTCTTGTTCTTCTTTTTCGTATGTTTTCCTTCTTTGTCTTCTTTATTTGTTGTTGAAGTTGTTCTTCTTATTGATCTTCCCCTACTCCCTCTTCTTCTCTTCTTCTCCCCCTCTTCTTCTTTTCTTCTCCTTCTCCCCCTCTTCGTCCGCCTTCTTCTCCCCCTCTTCTTTTTCTTGTCATGATAAAAAAAGCGTCAGGTGTGTATGTAACTATTCACGTCAATGAATATGTATATAGTTGAAGGCTTATCGAAATGTTTCCGGAAAAATTCAGAAACACCTTCGTTATCCGCTTAATCCGCTCATCTTGCGGGGTTAGGTATACACGGACAATTGTTTAGTAAGACCCACTTCCGGCTTGCCTGGCCCGTCGAAGCTTCGTTCTACATAGAGCACCTGGTACTTCCCCAATGGTCACCCATCTAGGTACTGAACAAACTCGATGTTGCTTAACTTCGGTGATCCTACGAGAACCGGTGT
>VCCN01000519.1:1377586-1394453 GCA_006491835.1 Architeuthis dux
TTTTTCTTTCTTTCTTTTTTCTTCCTTTCTTTCTTTCATTTTTCATCCTTTCTTTCTTCCTTTCAATCCCATTCTTTCCTTTTCTCTCCCTTTGTTTTTCTCTTTGTTTCTTTTGACTTTGTTTGTTTCTTTTTTTAGTCCTTTTTTCTTTCATCGTATTCCTCTCAATCTGTCTCTCCTTCTTTTCCCTTTCTCTGACGCCTGCAAATTAAGAAAACAAAGAAATGTTCCATTGGGTGGCACCAACTCCCAGACAATTCTTCGCCACCAAATCATTGCATGATGCAATAAATAGTAGGCGTGTGCAGACGTTCCCAGGGCTCTTTTTTAAAAGCCCAAAACAGAATACAGAGTAGAAAACCGGTTTTCGTTAGAAACGTTTGCACACACCGAATATTTATTGCATCATGGAATGATTTCATGGCGATGAATTGTCTGGGAGTTGGTGTCATCCAAATGAACATTTCTTTGTTTTCCTAATTTTGCAGGCGTCATAGAAAGGGAAAAGAAGGAGAGAAAGATTGGGAGGAATACGATAAGGTGAAAGAAAGTCAAAAGAGAGAGAAAAGGAAAGAATAATGGGATTGAAAGAAAGGAAGGAAGAAAGACAGAAAGAGAGAGAGAAAGAAAGATTAGAAGGAATACACTAAGGTGAAAGAAAGAAAGAAAAAAAGAAAGAAGAAAGGAAGAAAAAAGAAAGAAGGGAAGAAAGAAAGTCAAAAGGAACAAAGAGAGAAACAAAGGGAGAGTAAAAGAAAGAATGGGATGGAAAGAAAGAAAGAAAGAAAGAAAGAAGAAGAAGAAAAGAAAGAAAGAAAAATAAAAAGGAAAAAAAGAAAGGGTAATTGGACTGAAAGAAAGAAAGGAAGAAAGGAAGGAAGAAAGAAAAAAGACTAATGGGATGGAAATAAATAAAGAAAGAGTAATAAGATTCAAAGAAAGAAAAAAAAGAGATAGTTGGAAAGAAAGATACTCCGTATCGTTGGTAATAATTAAAAAAAGGAATTGAAATAGAAGAGGGAAAAGGAAGGAGAGAAGATGACAATAAGGAAGAATGAGAAAACGGGTGGGAGGTGGGAAGAATAAATTGCTCATTCCTTTTTTTCAAATGAGACTGATCAAGAGATTCGTCAACGGAATAATTTCTCTTCTTTGGAAGCTCTTGGGCGCCATGGTCGTCACGAGGGTCGGGGAAATGATCGACTTGATTGAATTTCGATGCTTTTTAATCTCGACGGCGACAGAAGCGCATCAATACGACAGACACCAGGCGTTCATTTACATATAGGTGGGTGCGTGTGTGGTGTGTGCGTGCGTGTGTGGTGTGCGTGTGCGTGCTGTAAAAGGAGAGATAGGTAGAGGATATTTTTATCAGCAATATTGTCTTTTTTAGGAAAAGAGTACATTGTTACGGGCGGTTTCCAGTTTAGTACGTACATGAAACAGAAAGTAAGGTTCCATTTTAGCATTATAGTTACATTGTATATAAAACTTACTTGAACGCATTCCCCTAGCTCCATTGAATATTCATGTCAAATCTGTACCAAATTCGGTTGAGTTGCGCCAATGTTTAAGGGTGGTGGGGGGAATAGTGACAAAGAGCCAGTATATTAATATAGCTCAGTGGTAAGTGCAGAACCTGCGTATAAGGCTGCTTCCAAGGGGGCGTGGATTCTATCCCCGCACGGCGCTCGTCTCTTTATTTATTTACACAATTTAGGCCGCTCGTTTCGCAATCGGGTCACATCGGTGCCGAGCAAATATAGATTCCCAATTGAAAATGTCGTTATAATTATCATATATATATAGAGACATGAAGATCTAAAACAGTGAAACAAAGTTTAAACACTGTATGAGCAAAATATGAACAAAGAAACGAACTCCGTGCGGGGATCGAACCCGCGTCCACCCTGGGAGCTACCTTATACGCAGGTACTGCTCTAACCGACTGAGCTAACGAAGATCTCATGGTAGGCAGGAGTTATTTAATCCTACACCTTGTTGGCTTCTCCATTCTCACGTTCGTATTTAGGCACGAATATAATGTGGCTCTCGATGTCGACAGTATGAAATCAAATGAGGGATAATTTTATATCCGACAGAATATGATAATTATAATGACACTCGTTTAGCAGTCGCTCACACCGGCACCAGGCAAATATAAGCTCACAACTAATAAATGTCATTATAATTATCGTATATTTCATGAATTTAAATGACATTTTGTTGAATGGTAAGCGATGAAATAAAGAAGAATGTTTTTTTTTACAGTTACCACCCCTGGTAGCTCTATATGCACTGATTTTCATTCATTTTTAATTGATAATGGCGTCGGAAGAGGTGTGTGTCCTCTGAGGGCCTGTGACAGACAGACGGACAACAATACTTATTGTAATGTATATTTCGATGTTTGAAAAAAAAAGAGATTTTGTTGAAAAAGAATTGCCCATGGTTTGATGGGAAAGCAAAACCTAGAGCCACCCCTACACTACACCGCCCCCCCGCCCCCGGTGAGTGTCGATCCACCCAGGTGTTGTTTGCAACCGTAGATAATAGTCTGCCTGCACAAACTAGACGCTCCCTTCCCCGACCACTGACACAGAGACTCACGCGCCGGCTTCATTTTTATCAGAACGTCAGCAACAAAGATCCCAGCACCGGCGGGAACATTTTACCGAGGTGTCATTTGTTGTGTGACGTGAATTGTGGACAGACGCGACTGCTGGTGGTGAGGTCAGAATATAACAACCTCCTTAACCATCTGTTGGAGTACATCTGAGGTTCTCAAACTGTGTGCCGCAACTATTTCCCAAGTGTGTCACGTAAGATTTTACAAATATGCAAATATGTATTTCGAGCCTTGGACGTGTCCTGTACGTGTATTATGTCGGTCCCGCTTCAACCACAGAATTGCCAACCTAGTGGTTTTATCACTAGATATTGTGTGATCCCAATCTTTTTAGCGACATATGAAAAGAAAAAGGGTGTGATGAGTACGTATATATCAGTGTAGTTGACTTCTGAAATGTTTTTTGTCTAATTCATCTCAATTTTAAAGTTGGTGTGCCAAATATATTTCTTAGTGTGCCGTCATACAATAAAGTTTGAGAACCACTGGAGTACATATTCAGTCAAACAGCCGTATAGCCCCATTAGTCTACACGTAGAATAAATTGTTAGGTCAGAATGCAAAACCTTCTCAACCAGTACATAGTCATTCAAACTGTCGTATAGGTCCATATCAGGGTTTCCATTTGGTACTTTTCCCGAATAGAATGCGGCACATTTGGTACTAGACAAAGCTGTTTGGTTCCTAAAATAATTATTTGGTACTGAAGCAAAGAAAAAAGAAAAAACCCAGACACGTTTTCGACACGTATCCCAACAGATACAAATTGGTAACATACACCGTTGGAAAGCTTCTCCTTCTAACGATATATACATGTATATACCTCCATCAAAGATTAATTCTACGATCCATAGACTTTGGACTGTGGACTTGATGTTTTCTCGAAAAATGCTGAATAATTGGCTTCGCGTTTTGGGCTGTAACCTTTTAAGCCCAATAGAAACAAATTGACAAGATACACCACCATTTTGCCTATAAAGTATACTTGGAATTTCCTTGTACAATTCTGAAATACCTATAAATTAATTATGTTATGGTAAAATAAAGCGTATTTCTTAATTCCTCATGTGTGAAAACCATGATTTAGCCTTTTAAAGTACTCAGATATGTCAAATGGGAGACGAGATATGAAATTCTGTCTTTTGTTATGTGTGCTGGCGGCCATTTTGTTTTATGCAAATAAGATAGTTTTTCCCAACTTTTTTCTTTGGAACATCTTTTGTCTGAAAGAGGACATCCTAAGGAACATGTTGGTACCCTAAATGTAGAATCATGGGGTGGGGGGTGCACGGGTTATTTTGTATGTTTGTTTCTTCGTTATTTCCATATAGTGTGGAGATAGCGCCCGGAATTGTACACTTTCCTTCAACCCGAGAGAGTAAAAGCAACCACCATGTTAAAATCATTCTACGAACCCTACTCATCATTTATTAGGCGTAGGTCACTCTCTTCAGGGGTGCAGGAGTCACGTAGGGGTCATTAAGTACATTTTAACCATATACTATATAATATCTACTTACCCACCAAAAATAGCAACAAAAGGTTTCTTAACGGTTTTTTGTGGTCAATAACATACTAAAAGTCTACCACAGTCTGATCACTGGTTATGTGGTTTTTTTCAAGATGGCGTCCAAAATGGCCGCCAAATCCATAAATGCCCATTACTCGTTCATTATTTATCGTAGACAAGTCTTTTCAACGGTATTTTGTAGTAGCAAGTAAGCTTGATAACATATCAAATGCCTATCACAGTCTAACCACTGGAAAGGTATCATTTTCATGATGGCATCCAAATTGACTGCCAAATTAGTTGGCTGCATTCATGAAAATAACCACAGAATATTTTGCGGGGTAGTCAAAAAGAATCGCAACACAACTTCTCATCGGATTTTTGTTGTATCAACTATGCTTTATAGCATATCAAAAGTTTACCACAGTTTGACCATTGTTCCTCATTAGAGATCTTGTTAGGACAGTAAATATAACATAAATATTTCGCAGGCAGCTATTGTGGAATACATCGACCTTTTTCCTGTCTTTCTTCGTAACTTTCCAGCCCTCAGAACCATACAGAACGACGGCCTTAACAATTCTGTTGTAAAGACTAATCTTAGTTTTGAGACTGTATTGCTTGGACTACCAGATGTTACGTAGTCGACTAGAAGCACCTCTAGCACTTGTAGCGAAGTGGTGGGGAGGGCATGTAAGAGATAAAGTGTTTTTGCATGTTAGTATAGAGAACAAGTGTCTCAGAAATATTAGGCTTAAAAAGGTCTTCTCCGGAAAGGAGGTCACCAGGGGATTAGGATAGCTTTGGGCAACGGGTGGATTGGCTAAGCAGAGGAAAGCTTTTGGAGTTTTGGGGGGAAATCAGTCAGAAGAGCGAAGCCGGGCAGAGCAGATCTGGAATGTCTAGGACCAGGCGGGTGACTACTACGATCAGTGGGAGTTGATCACGGCACGATGAAGAGATGTGGCTGAAGATAGGATGGGGGTGCGAGGGGTGGATTTAGAAAATAGTAATTCGCTTTGTGTCTTCTAATTTTATTTCTAAAAACTGCAAATAAATCAAATACCTATTTTTCGCATTTCCTCGTTATCGTTCCAGATGACCCACCTTCCCATTTTCAGCTGTGACCCGAAGAACCAACGACTGCAGTCTCGTCAAGTACCGGAATTTCCACAACGGTATCTTGGCTATGCAACACACGGATGCATGATAGTACACTACCAGAAGTTACGTAGTCGACTAGAAGCACCTCTGACTTTGTTAAGGCCGGTCACGATGTCTTTTCTGGGTGCTGTTGTCACGTAGAGTAAATATTTATCAAGTAGTTTTCGTTTCTAGAGAGACTGCTTTGTTCCTAGGAACTGTTAACTTATTGCAAGCAATCCCCAACACGGCTGCGCCCATCCAACCAAGATTCGGGACAAGAAAGGAAACGCGAAAGGCGCTTATGCCAAACTGAAAGGGATGAAATGTTGGATAGTGTTAGTTCTCTGGTTTATCTACTCAATAAACGCATTAAGATCAAAGGACAGGATTAGAAGACGAGGCTTGATAAAACAAATATACTAATTTTTGTCAAAGTCCAGTCAACGTCTTCGGTTGACTTTGTTTTTATTTCTACCGTAACAAGAACAACAAGAACAAGAACACTCCTCGAAAAAAGGGGAATAAAAGCTAACATTTTGAAATCACAACCAAACGATTGATAGGCGGCACTCTTACCGAATGACAAGTCTTACATATCAACGAAAGTTTATGTTAGAAATACGCAAGGGCTTATTGCATTCTAATAAATGAATACATCTATACAATTAACATTTCCCTACTGTGATTTGAAATCACGACCAAGTGATTGGTAGCTGGACCTCTTACCGATTGAGCCAAACTGACAAGACTTGCATATCAACGAAATGTATCTTACAGATACGCAAGGGCTTATTTCATTCTAATAAATAAAATACATTTATACTAAAAAAACTTTATAATTCGGGATTCGGGATGTTGAAAATGGTCTAAACAGCCGTAACATGTGCATCAGAAGACATACACAAGACGGAACTACATTCATAAAAATGTTAATTTTACATTTTTAAGGTTTTTAAAAAAGTATTTTATAATGTCTAGAACACTGAAATTGAAAATATTTTTCATTTTCATTTTATTTATATTTATTATATATGTGATAATTATAAAGACAATTATTAATTAATTCATAATTAATTGAGAACCCACAACAGCCCAAAATCGGTGTTAGCGATTACTAAACGGGCGGCCTAGATCGTATAAATGAATAAAGAAACGAGCGCCCTGCAAGGATCGAACCTGCGTCCACCTTGGAAGCAACCTGTACGCGGTCCTGCTCTTATACCAACTGAGATAACGGCGCCCTATTGCCAAGGCAGCGGTCAGAAAGATACACGTTCGCACGCCTCCTTATTCTAACCGATTGTATCATTAGGCACGTGATATGAAGTGGCCCTCTGTGTCGACAGTATGAAATCAAGGAATGGATAAATTCGTATCCGACAGAATGTGATAATTATAAAGACAATTATTAATTAATTAATAGAACCAATATCAGCCCGGAATAGTTGCAGTAATCATCTTCAGTCGGGATAGAAGTAGGAGTGCAGCAGCCACGTTTGTTATCTTTACTATTATCATTATTATTATCATTCGTATGATTTAGTTTCATCGTAAAGACGTTTGATATTCTCCACAGGACATGCAGGTTCTCAACGGCCAACGTTTGCGTTCCGCTAAGATGTGTCTTGTAAGATTTGAATTTGCAGATTCTTTGGTTTTATGCTCCAAAGTCTAAAACGTGCAAGATATCTGTAATAGAATGGAATGGAGATAACTATTGATTCGTCCATCTGGAGTTATGGCCCTTTGAGGAACGAAGAAAATGTAAACAAAAGGAAGATATAGTAAAATCTCGTTTCCTCGAGATTTAACAATTGGCGCGCGAAAGACAAAGAAACTGATTTATGAAAATCTCGTTTCCCCGGGATTGGAAGTTTGGCGCGGAGGAGGAAGCAAAAACGAGAGTCTCAGCAGTAGGAGCGCCCGGAGCGGTGGGCGAGGACAGAGACGAAAGCCTGCTTATCCAGCCTAGCGGACGAAGGCGGTGGAAAAAACAGTTAGTTTTTGACTATCGGTAGACTCGCTTCGGACACGAACGTGTTCTCTCCGACGAGATATAGGCTCTCCTCTTCTCTGTTTGCCTTTCTAAAGGACAAGTGATCAAATCAACCTTTTCAAACATTTGGAACATACTTTTGATTTCCCTTAACGTTCAACCGGACTACTTTCTCTCCCCAGAATATTGCCTGTTTAATGTTTTGATATAAACTATAATTTATTGCCCCACCAAAAAAAAAACCCAGAATGTGTGTCGTTTTGTTTTTCCGGGTTGTTTATCTGTACGTACACATTATTTTTCATCACGGTTAATTCCTCATTCCCGTCTCGGTTTTGTTGTTGTTTAACCTTACCACTCGATCTACCACGACAGATATGTATGCGTTAAAGCATACGAGCTATGACAATATCTTTCTTACATCCCAAGACAACACAAGAAAATACAGGAATACCTAGAATAGTGTGGATTTGATTAGGGCGGGTTATGATGTAGTACTGTTAAGGTATTTCTGTACAAATTAATGTAGCTAAGTATAAGCTGAAAAAAAAACATTAAATTATAATAAGAGTTTGAACAGTACGGAAACTTTTGGAACGAATTAACCATACTATTGAAAGTATACCTGGGTCATTTCATATCAAATCACCTAATATTTCTTAAGTCCCCATTGGCACCATCTGATTACTTACAGGTATTTTCATCGGTGTTACTTTCATCTCTTAGTATTTAGAAAATACCATATACAGGTGTGTCATTCCATATCAAATCACCTAATGGTCTCATGGACACCATCTTAGATTTTAATGAAATTTCAGTAGGTGATACCTTCACTAGAGAAGGTTTAGCTGGATTGAACCCCCGGATCAGAAATTATGATAAATTGAAGTTTGCTTAAATTTACATGTCACGAGCCGCAAGCATGATTTGCCAAATTTGGCACTTCATAACTATGCTATTTAAAAATATATCTAGCTAATCTAATTTGGTATCCCTGTAGTCTTTCACCCAACGAAGCTCTTTCTGACTTCATTTTACCTATATTCTATGTGATTTAGGTGTAATGGGTCCTTCAAAATCGGGGGAAATGGCTTTTTAGGGGGAGTTGCTAAATGTTTGGCCGGCCGGAGAAACTGAACTAAGGATGTTAAAATAAACAACTGGAATATATTTAGTTGATGTATTGCCTTGTGTAAAACATTGAAACACAGATTTTAAAAGCATTAAATACTTTTCTGATTAACAAAACATAGGACCATTACAGTAAAAACCCAAAGTTTCATGTGTTATATGTATGCATGAAAGGTAACGTAGTCAGCTGAAAAAAGGGTTCAAATTTTGCTGAATTATTGTTCAATCTTTTCCATTTATAAAGAATTACAAGGTCCCACTCATATCTAACTTGGCTAAACTGCCAGACATTTCAGAGAATCTGTTTCAGAAGAATTCCAACCGAGTATATGCGTATCAATACATTAAAGGATTACAACCCTTGTAATTCAACCAGACGACACCTTTTCTAGAGACAAATCCACTCAGAAGATTTCAGCTTGATTGAACAAAACGTTCAGAAGTTATGACACATTGAAATCATTGAGCCGCAAGCATGCTTTTGCCAACTTCGGCCCTTCATAACTTTGGTGTCGCAACATGTACATTTCAGCAAATTTCAATTTGTCATAACTTCTGACCCAGTGGTTCAATCAAGCTGAAATCTTCAGAGTTGAATTTCCCCTAGAGGAGGTATCACCTACTGAAATTTCATCAAAATATAATATGGTGTCCATGGGACCATTAGATGATTTGATATGGAATGACCCACCTGTATATGGTATTTTCTAAATACTAAGAGATGAAAGTAACCCCGATGAACATACTTTTAAGTAATCAGTATTTCATTAATAATCAAGGCCGGCATGGTTAGTCACTCAATAGAAACTGTCATATGACCAATATCTTTTGGTAGCATGCCGTGACTAACACATTGGAAAAAGGGGTGATCAATGAATAAGTTACTTCTCTCGCATTTGTTGGGCAGTGATCACTAAAAAATGTCTGAATTTTCCAAAGAAACAAACGGACACAAACTAAGGTTGCCCATGCAGCATGTCCCCCCCTCTCCATGCACCGATGTTTGACGAACATTTTTCTTCAACACAGCACAGGACCATATGCATACAAATGTAGGATGAAACTCACTACCCATGGCTTTTGAAACCTTTATGAAAACCACTGCGCTTCGATGTGTTCCTCTTTGATTTCACGGAAATTAGAGATAACAAGTCGGTCTCGTGAGACTATGGATCCGCACCTGGAAAGTTTTCCTTTCAGTCTTTCCGGGGCACAGGCCTGGGCAGGGTTGTATTGAAGTCAGACGGTTGCCCATGCAGCGCCTCCTCTCTCTCTCCACACATAGGCAAGGGCAGATATAGCTTGGCACGTAGTTGCGAGTACGGGACTGAAGAGACTGCCTTAGGGACTCCAGCTCCTAGTTTTGAATTCAGAGTTATCCATCTCCTAGACTGGTTTCAACCGAAGGCTAGAGAGGCCAATCTGCTCTGCTATTTTGTCCATAGCTGGATGGGAGGAGAAACGGATGCATGCCTTTCCCAAGTGTGAAGTGAACGTAAACAGCCTCGGCCGGCGTTTGAACTCGGTTCGCCGATTCAATTGTCCTCGCTGTTAACTGTTACGCCACCTCCCACACACCTTATCTACTGATATTGCTATGTTCGTCAATACCCGGCCAATACCCGGCCAAACAACGTCAATGCCTACCCACCGAACTACCCTACCTACACCACTATTTACCTTATCTACTTAGCTGCTTATCGACCCGATTTATTTACCGACCCTTCGCACCCCTATGATCCCCACCCGTTACTGGGGTATGCTGTTGTTGATTCACTCCTGCCCCCCACTGCAGCTAGCGGACCATACTCCCCGAAGCCACCTGCTGAGTTGGGTTTATACAAGGCCTCCTTTCTGGACGATATGTTACGCTGCGCTTGATTGCCGATAGAGAAGTACAGTGGGATTGTCGCTTCTCTTCAACAGAAAATGGTTCGATGGTCACGGGCGAGAGGGCCTGTCTCTGTGGACAAGGTTTAGGCTAGTGATTCGGAACGTGGGGCGCACGCCCTACAAGGGGCAATTTGAATATATGGGGGGGGGGCAATTTGGAATTTGCGTGTGAAGAAGGAAAAGCATTCTGTGACTCAAAACTAAGTCGTGTTAAGTCAGTGGTTCCCAAACTTTTTCAAATAACGGCGCCTTTAATGTATACGGATTTTTTCACGGCACCCTAAATCAGAAAATAATGAACAATTGCATTTACGTTCATGGAGAAAATATGAATCGCGTAACTTTAAATGATAAAAAAAATGTTATATATTTGTTTCCACTTTTAATAATCATAATTACTAGTAGGATGGGTGAGTCTGTTGTTCATCACACAGTTTCTTAAATCTTGGAATCAAACTGGTGAGAGCCACCCTCATTTCCTGTTCCACGTTGATTTTTGCACAATATGTGCTTTTTATCACAGCTACCGCTGAAGACCCAGCTTCGCAGATAGTAGTCGTCGCAAATGGATTCAGGATTCGCCGAGCTTTAGCATTTAGCAGGGGATATTCGTCTTTTACAGATATTCAAAAGTCAGTTTATTCCAAGTTGGCAAATTTTGTTTTTATTGAATTGCAATTGCCTGGAATTATTCAAATTTCAGAATAAAAGTGGGAGCTAAACGCCCCGGGGAGCCGCGACGCACACTTTGGGAATCACAGGCATAACTGATTAATTCCTAATTACTGTATTTTTCGACAATAATCAGGGTTGCCAGATTAGTTTTCTCAAAATCGGACAGGAGTTTTCCAAAGATCGGACAAACACTGCTCCAAATCTGTCAATTTCGGACAGAAAAAACTGTAGGGCTGAAATAGCTAATAGTGGCTAGAAGTTGCTAGATCATTATAACAATAATTAAAATAAATAGCTAATAGTGGCTAAAAGTAGATGGATTATTATCACAATAATTAAAATAAATAGCTAATAGTGGGTAAAAGTAGCTAGATCATTATAACAATAATTAAAATGAATAGCTAATAGTGGGTAAAAGTAGCTAGATCATTATCACAATAATTAAAATAAATAGCTAATAGTGGGTAAAAGTAGCTAGATCATTATAGCAATAATTAAAATAAATAGCTAATACTGGCTAAAAGTAGCTAGATTATTATCACAATAATGAAAATAAATAGCTAGAAGTGACTAGAACTGATATCCGATATCAAAAACAACAGAGTGGGATCTTAAATCGGACAATTTGGGATGTCTGATTCTTAATGATTTACAGGGCGAAAAACGGAGACGATGTCCGAAATCAGACATATCAGGCAACCCTGGCTATACTTCACGCTATTTGTCTCGGGAGGCGAACGTTTCGTCAGTAGTTTACTAACGTTACTGCGCTATGCAAATAATGTAAACAGCCAGTCACTGTGGAGGAGTTTAATATAGATTTGAATAGATAAAAACATTAAAATAATTCGATGATGTGGAGAGCACTGAAAATCAGGGAAATCAGGGTTCTTTCATGTTTTTTCGAGAATATGCCTGAAAGAATTGACGTGTATGGTCGTGCGCCATATATGCCGAAAAATACGGTATACAATACTATTAATTCCCACATGTTTACTATAAATTTCCCACGATAAATTACAAAAGATTTAGTACCCTAAAGTTGATATATGAGTATTTTCTCACAAAGAATTGATATATAATTAAATTATCTTTTTTAGTAAGGGGGATATGAAATCTTTTGAGCTGCCGAGATGGGGTATTGAGTAAAAAAAAAAGGGTCAAGAACCACTGGCTTAGACGATGCATTTGTGCTTTGCTGTATTTGCACTTTTCATTCTCTCGGTTGGATCTGCTGTTTTTGAAGAGATACACAAAGCACATTTGTCTGAAATGATGAAATGATGAATTATGATTATCATACACTGATTCACTCGGAATAGTGCCTTCCTCTTGGTTGTTATAGTCTCAACGTTTCGGCTGTTTTACCATCCAGCCTTCTTCAGGTGTCTGTCGTAGTTGGTAACCTTCTGGGAATGTCGAACCGAACCTTTCTTGGGTAGATTGTTCTCATTCCGCTGTCTATTCCAGAGGATATCTCGTATCAGTGAATTCTTCCTAGTTTAGACACCCTTGCTTGTCTGCCTTTTCGACTGAACAAAATTATATTACTTTTTTGCACTACCCGACCCAGGGATCGAACTCCTGACCGAATTAACGGCTCTCTACAAAACAAACCCTCGGCGCTATTTTCTGTTTGATATCGCTTTGCACCACCGGAGGAAGAGATGGATAGGAGAGACTCTCTTTTCTTACGGATATTACATTTTACACCTGAAGATGGCCGTAGAATGAATTGGCCGAAACGGTGTGCCTTACATCGAAGATGGGAAGAATAGTTTAAATTCTCCGAACAAAAGTTGGTATATATACTACATGAGGGTGTCGTTAGGTCAGTGGTAAGAGCAGAGCCTACGTATAAGGCCGCTTCAAAGGTGGACGCGGGTTCGATCCTCGCACGACGCTGATTTGAGTTTTTATTTATTTACACGATTTAGGCCGCTCGTTTCGCAACCGAGCCAAATCAGTGCCGAGCAAATATAGGTTCCTAATAAAAAAAATAATGTTTTAAATGTCTTTACAATTATCATATGCTGTCCGATATAAAATTATCCATCCATTCTGAATACCTCATATATACTACCAAAAATAAGTTGAAAGAAATACTTAGTAATGGTTTACAATGTTCCATGAAATAAAAAATACGTTAAGATAATATTACTACTAACGGTCGTAATATGATGGTCTGAGTAGTTGCGATGAAAAGCAACTAAAAATAAGATGAAAGAAATACTAGTCGAGAGTTAATAATGGAGAACGATATTAAGATAACGTCTACACGCTTGACGTCAGAGAGGGGCACCCCCTGGGCCTCGCGCTTAAATATACTCTGTAAACTAAGCCACACAAGTCTAGAATTACATTTTGTATAAGCTACGTTTCAATCCTGGGTATTTATCTGCAAGAGACCGTGAAGTCACTAGACATCAGGATAACCCAGAAAGAAACACGCGCATCTGTCAATAACATAATATAACATATAACATGAGGGAATGGGAATAAACATAGATGGAGTATACTTAAACCACTTAAGATTCGCCGATGAGATCTCCATGACGTCCGAAGCAACCCAAGAATTACAAAAAATACTAACTGATCTAAATAGGGAAAGTAAAAAAGTAAGCTCAAAGATGAACAGAACAAAGACAAAAGTAATGTTTAACGATAAAGTCACAAAAAAGGTCATAAAGATAGAAGGAGAAGCTCTAGAAGAGGTTGATGAATACATCTACCTAGGACAGGTAATAAAGCTAGAGAAAGACCATGACTGCGAAATAAAGCGACGCATAACGATCGGCTGGAAAGCATTTGGTATGAATAGAGACATTCTGAAGAGAACCTTGCCAATGTGCTTAAAGCGTAAAGTATATATACCAGCCATGACTTATGGATGCGAAACATGGGAATTAACAAAACGAGCTGAAAACCAACTTAGAATAGCACAGAGAGCCATGGAAAGAGCAATGCTAGGGATAACTCTAAGAGATAGAAAAAGATCAACATGGATCAGAGAGAGGACTAGAGTGAAGGATATTATACAAATAATTAATCAGCAAAAATGGAGATGGGCTGGTCACCTAGCAAGAAGAGAGGACAATAGACGGGGGAAAAGACTAACAGATTTGTCCCGATTGGTTGGTACTAATCCTTGTTTTATTGGGTTAGGCCAGTGGTCCCCAACCGGGAAAATTCCCCCCAGGTCCGGATTTGGGTAGTCCAAGGGGAGAATAATTCTATCTAGAGATAGGGTTTTTTGCCCTTCTATCTATCAGGTCGAAGGCTCGAAATAAGCGCCAAGTTGAGAATGATTTAAGATCTGATCTCTCTAATAGAACCAGAAATCGAAGAACTGATAGCAAAAAAAATAAACAAGAACGAAGATCACATTGATGTGTATATCAGTTACGATAGCAGAATTCTTAATCTTGTTGCAATAAATTGGAATTTCAAATGATGTGTTCCTAATTATTTTCGCTTGTTTTCTGTGAGTAACAAATACACAGCAGCAGCTGTACAATTATAAAATTAAACTAATTCTTAGTATGAAGCTGTCTAATTATACGTAAAAAGAGTTATTATTTGAAAGTATTCTTTGTTGCAACTTAATAAATGGAAGGGCGGGAATACCAGTAATCTTATTGACAAAAGTGGGGAATGACTCGAAAAGGTTGGGAAATTAAAAAATATTTTTTTTCAAATTGAGCTCTGCCTGAGCCAGTGTTGCCAATTTAGCGCGTTTCGCTCTAGATCTAGCGCGTTTCTTGTTTTGGCAGTGCAAAAAGCGCTAAATTAGCGCGTTTCAGCCTAAAACATTTTTTTGGCCATTTATGGCTATTAAACGGTTTAGCGCGAAACTATTTTTTGAGTTGGCAACACTGGCCTGAGTATGAGGGGTGTCCGGACCCCCTGGACCATAGTGACCCCAGATTCGAAAAGTTAGGCTATTATAACAATTAAAGACATCTTGGGAACACCCCCGAGTAGACCCACGGATCCCATAATGTTTGACAAAATAAATGCAGTTTAATAGATTGTTGTAAAACATTTTTTTCCTCCCCAGGATGACAAGTAAAGGTGATTTACTTGTCATCCTGGGGGTGCCGATCTTAACTTGGTCTCTTTGTGTGGTGCTAATCTTTATTTGTTTATATTGAGTGCTGATCTTTACTAAGGGACCTTAGTAATGTATGTTCTTCACTTCATCCAATAACTCTTATAAATAAAATACTCAAATAAAATCAAATAAGTAATCATAAATTAACCTTGAAAATAAAAATGTATTTATTTTATTTTTCATCTTATATGATGTATAAGATGTCTTCCATCTTATTCTTTATACATTTTTATTGATTGGTTCAGTTATAAATTCTCTGATTATTTTATTTATTTTACTCTTTTGTCAATTTTAGTGCTAAAAAGCTACGACTCAGATGTCAGTGAAAATTGCCGGATCACAAATTAACTTTCTTGTTTTTGATATTTGAAATTTGTTTTCTTTTTCATATATTTATTTGTAAATCTATTTTTTTTCTATTTGAACCCCCCCCCCCCCCCGCTCAAAATCATGGATCCGCCTCTGCTGTGAATATTAAAATAAATTTCACATGAGACAAGCAGAATAAGTGAGAGGCACATTCTTAATATGGGCATCCATTGGAGGGTGGGGCACAGGGCATTTGCCGTCCACGCCCCCTGGAACCTTATAGAGGCCGAGGATCAAGTGATCACTATGAACAGTGACAGCTTAAAACAAGTCGCAGCTTAAGCACACCCTAGTCATTTACCTGATAACCGACATCCGAATATATCCCCCCCAGTCCCGGGAAAGTGACAGCGGACGCTCATGTAAAGCGCCCGTCTCCCAAGAGACAACTCCCAGAAGAGTACGCGGCCGGTGCAGGCGTCAGCTTAGTGATCCTTGCAAGTTTCAAGTCTGGTCGAGACCAGGACTTTATTCTTTCTAGTTTTTATCATCACACCCCTTGGCAGGATGCAAGTCCACCGAGGGGATACTTCCATGCTAATCGAACAGCTTAGAGTGTACTCAATTATTAGCTGCTGAGTGCACAGGGAAATTTATCCTAATGAAGAGTTTTCTACACTCTTATTGGCGATCGAACCGGAGACCTTTTGCGTGTGATGCAGACGTGCTAACCATTACACTATCCGGGCAGACATCGGATGCCCCTGATTGTCGATTAAAGCTGAAACCTTGAAAGAGAAAAGGTGTGTGAAAGCGTGAGTGGTTGCTGCAACAGCTTGGGTTCGGCCAGCTGGGCGTTATGCCACTCCTTGCCGTGCCGATCTCTTGTCACCTGCGACAATATGGCCTTTTCAATTATCTTCTTTTTTTCTTCTTCTCCCCTCGACTCCCACCTGTGTTCTCCTTTTCTATACAAACAAAAGATCATATTTGCGTTCGGTTGACTATGACGTAACACCTCCACCCCTCCCCCCAAACAGATGGATAACTGGTTGATCAAGGAAGTTAATCATAACGTACACGGAGACTAGACTTTGATGTTTTGAAGGTGTGGGTGGCGTAGCGGTTAGCGTTGCATTGTAGCTATATGTATTGCATTAAGGTAATTCTAAAAAATATGCTGACTTGAAGAATATATAAAATTCCGGGCGATTTGCAACTTAGTAATAATAGTGTTGGTTCTGCTTCCGCGCTCACGCGCCCTACCCCCCAAAAAAAACAAAAACAAATTTCTCAAGGAACAAGAGAGATAACTATGTATTGCCTTTTTGTTTACCCACCCTAAGCAAGGTCTTTCGGCCACTTCTCGCATCAAAGTGTTAGTTAGAAGGGAGTTATTTATGCCACAGAATTAAGACTAGTAAAAAGAACATGTTAAAATAGCTTATTGATGTTAAAATTGTA
>VCCN01000519.1:1492991-1508507 GCA_006491835.1 Architeuthis dux
CTACGCCCAAGATGGACTGCCTTACAGTACTAGAGGGCTCCAGCTGCCCATAGCTGGGGAATGGAGAAGTGGATTCATGCCTTTCCCAAGAGCATTAGTGCGAACATTTGACAGCGAACACCAGCCATAAAAGAAGACTTTGGATAAAGACGGTGGAGGAGACGACTGGAGTGAGGGTAAGTGTTAGTGCAAAAAGAGGTTGCAAAGAACAGCAAGTGTACACAAGTAAATTATGAAGAAAAGACGAATACGACCCCTGGAGAAAAGAATATGGAATCAGCACACTTAGAGGATGTTCACCCAGCTTTTGTTACTTCGCAGCAAATAAGCAAATCACAGATATGACACAAAACAATTTTTCTTTAATAGCTTAACATTTTGGCTTCATGATATATACCTCAAACAAATTAGATTAAAATATTTGAATTATTGGCATATATTTTTCCAGATCAAGTAGAGGAAAATGCTGAGGGAATAATTATGGAATTACCATGTAATTTGCATTTCTAAAACAAATACCAGCACAAATCTAAATATGCAAATAAGGATACAATTAATATAGAGTATTTGCAGAACTTAACGAGCTGTTGGACGTATTGTTGGACTGGGCTAATTGAAAGGAAACATGGCTTCAACAAGAGAACTCTCAACTGAAATAATGGAAAGGATTATAAAACTCATTCGAAAAGGAAATCCAACATAGAGTGTGGCAAAAGATGTTAGTTGTTCCCAGTCAGTGTCTAAAATTTGGTGCAAGTATAAATACAGGTTTATAAAGTAAAAAATACAGGTAGACTCCAGAAGAGATGAAGGCATCAGGATAGAAACTCCAAAGCACAACAAAACAAATGAAAAACAAATGGGCAGTAACAGGAATCAGTGTTTGTAACAGAACCGTAAGAAATCGGCTGAACGACATGGAATTTATATATAAGAAAAGCCAAACAAAAACCAGTACTAATCCCTGAACAGAAGAAAACAAGGTTACAATGGGCTAAAGAGAAGCAATCATGGAGTGTGGATGATTGGATGAAAGTGACATTCAGTGATAAATCATGAATCAGCATTAGCCAAAGCAATGATGCTGCATCTTTAGTCTGGTGCCATTCCAATGAAACATATAAAGATGACTGTCTATAGAAAACAAAAATATTTCCCGACTCATTTATCATATGGGGTTGCATGTCAGGTAAAGGTCATGGGGATTGATCATTACTTCAACAGTTAATGCATTGGTGCACATTGAAATTTTGGACATTTTTCTCATTCCATCCATAGAAAATAGGTTTGGTGATAATAAAGTTATTTTTCAGGATGATAATGCATCTTGCCACAGAGCAAAGAGTGTTAAAGCTTTTCTTTAGGAAAGGCATATCGACTCAAGCAAACAGTACGGATTTCAATCCAATTGAAAATGTATGGTGGTCATTTATTAAAAATAGTCCTTGACAAGGCCCCATCCTATAAAGCTGATCTGTCAATCACTATTAGAGAAAGTTGGAACCAGATTGATGGAGAATATTGTTTTTCATTAGTGAAGTCCATGACTCAAAGAACACAGGCCGTCATAAAAGCCCGAGGAGGAGGAGCAGCAAAGTACTAATCGTGAGTTTTTGGTTGATGATTCCATATTCTTTTCATCAGCATTCAGTTATTCCATAATCTTTTTCCTCTACTTGATCTGGAAATAAAATATGCCAATAATTTAAATAGTTTAATCTAATTTGATTGAGGTATATTTCATGAAGCCAAAATTGTTTTGTGTCATATCTGTGATTTGTTTATTTGCTGCAAAGTAAAAGAAGCAGGCTGAACATCCTCTAAGTTTGCTTATTCCATAATGTTTGCCAGGGCTTGTAGTCGTCGGGTATTTTCAATTCCTGTGGGTTTTACAGGGTAAGGAAGGGCATTAGTGTGAACATTTGACAGCGAACATCAACCATAAAAGACGACGGAGGGCGAGAGGGGTTAGAAAAAAACAGCGAGTTTACACATGAATAGATTCTACAGAGAAAAATGAAGAAAAAACGAATAGTTGTCGGGTATATATTTTTTTTATTCCTGTAGACCCCTTATGGAGCATAGGGCCACATTGCGCTTTCAGTAGCAAGTCGTTTTTACAGGGTGTAGTTGCTAGCCCTAAGCCCAAGATGGACTGCTCCACAGGACTAAAGAACTGTCTAGAATCGAAATGCTGTTCCCCTAGTAACGTAGACGAAATTAAGAGTGAACAGAGGAAGTGTGTGAAGGTGGAGTGTAGAACAACAACGGAACACTATCCTAATATTTAGCTTTGCTAGGGGGAGAGGTGGATTCATGCTTTTCCAAAAAAGACTGGAACTCGGTTCGACGATTCTGTTTTCCGTACCGGTAACCGCTACACCACTATGTACCTAAAAAACACCAAAAACATAAAAGAGGCCTTTGGAAAGACGATGGCTGGAATGAGAAAAGGACGTGCAGACCAGATCAGTTTTCTCAAACGGACAATACTGTTCCTAAAATCGCAAAATCGGTCATCCCTGCTCGAAATCTGTCAAATTCACAGAAAAGAATCGATGGCTAGAAATAGCTAATAGTGGCTAAAGGTTGCTAAATTAGGGTCAAAATAATAAAATAAATAGCTAAAAGGTGCTAGAAGTAGTTAGATCATTATCACAATAACTAAAATAAATAGCTAATTGTGGCTAACGGTAGCTAGATTATTATCGCAATAATTAAATTAAATAGTTAAAAGTGGCTAAAAGCAGCTAGATCATTATCACAAAATTAACATAAGTAGCTAAAAGGGGCTAGAACTGATATCCGATAACTAAAAACAACAAAAAATATCTAAATTTAGATATAGAATATCTAAGTTGGCAACGCTGAGTTGTGCCTTAAAATCGGACAATTTTGGATGTCTCATTCTTAATAATTTTAATTGGACATCGGGGCTAAAAAAGGACACAATGTCCGAAATCGGACAAATATGGCAACCCTGCGTGAACGGCAAGACAGGGGCTCGTCTACACAGATTCTGCTGGAAGAAATGAGAAAAACAGGCAAATAGTTGTCGGCAGAACCGAATGTTAACATTGATGGGACCCAGTGCATAACATTTATTGGGGTCTCTTCTAATTTTGTATTTAGTTATTATTTTCAAAGAAATCAAAAACAAAACTGAAATATTCATAAAATGATGAAGTTTAATTTAACTTAAAGTCCTTTGTGGATCAATAATCTATCTCTATGTTACATAATAGATCCTTAAACAAGTTTAGTCGAGACATTTAACTTTTTCACCCACAATTTTTTTTTAAGACATAATTTTTTACGGGGGGGGGGGGGTTAAAATAAAAAAAATAGAGTGAGCAAATTAAAAAATAGAGTGAGCAAATTAAAAATAGAGTGAGCAAATTAAAAAAAAAGGGTGAGCAAATTAAAAAAAGAGTGAGTCATTTTTAAAAAAAAGAGTGAGCAAATTAAAAAATAGAGTGAGCAAATTTTTTAAAAAGAGTGAGCAAATTAAAAAATAGAGTGAGCAAATTTTTAAAAAAGAATGAGCAAATTAAAAAATAGAGTGAGCAAATTTTTAAAAAAGAGTGAGCAAATTAAAAAATTGAGTGAGCAAATCTTTTAAAAAGAGTGAGCAAATTTTTAAAAAAGAGTGAGCAAATTAAAAAATAGAGTGAGCACATTTTTAAAAAGTGAGCAAATTTAAAAAAAAGGGTGAGCAAATTAAAAAAAGGGTGAGCAAATTTTTTAAAAAGAGTGAGCAAATTAAAAAAAGAGTGAGCAAATTAAAAAATAGAGTGAGCAAATTAAAAAATAGAGCGAGAAAATTTTAAAAAAGTGTGAGCAAATTAAAAAATACATCAAGCAAATTAAAACATACAGCAAGCAAATTTAAAAAAGAGTGAGTGAATTAAAAAAATACAGCAAGCAAATTAAAATCCACGGCAAGAAAACTGAATCTCTGAACATGAATAATCAAACAATTACTGATACTGCTTCAATCGCTGCAAATGTTAATTTTTTTTAGTTAAATTAGTTGAAACTTGTCTCTTGATAAAATTCATGGGTCTTTTTTCTCTAATTTGCTTGCTGTAATTTTTAACTTGTTCGGGAAAAGGTACAGTTCAAACTCCAGCTGAGATAGTTTGTGTTTACGTCTCACTAATGTCCTTGAGAAAGGCATGAATCCCCACCCCAGCTATGGGCAAATAGCAGGGTAGTCTGTGCTCTCTAGCTGTGGTTAGAAAAAGACAACCTTTTGGGGGAAAGACGACAATTCTTTTAGTTTATGC
Source organism: Architeuthis dux (assembly GCA_006491835.1). Lineage (NCBI taxonomy): Eukaryota > Metazoa > Mollusca > Cephalopoda > Oegopsida > Architeuthidae > Architeuthis > Architeuthis dux. The sequence goes on from VCCN01000519.1 coordinate 1,497,281, forward strand.
TTTTTTTTTACCGATTCCTGACAACTATTCGTCTTTTCTACGTTTCCCTCTGCAGAATCAACTCATGTGACTTCACATCTTACATTTTCTGTTTCTGCACACATTTGCGGGGTGCGTGAGGTTGTATTTTCTCTAATCCAGACGGGGGGACCTTTGATTGAACATGTAATATTTGGTGACCGCGTGTAAAATCACGCGAGGCGAAGTGACACAAGTGTGAATCCTACTGCTGATTTTAATTGGGTTTGAGGTCCCGTGAGCTTGCATGAGTTCACGTGACGAAATAGCAATTGTGTTCCCCCGCCTTTACTCCTCTTTGCTAGCCACTCTTTCCTTCATCGTTCTTTCCTTCCTCACGCCGTCTCTGTCGTCTTTCCAAAGGCCTCAGTGCGCGTGCGTGCCTGTGTGTGTGTGTGTGTTGGGGCGTGGGGGGGGGGGGGGGGGGCTTCGGTGTGAGTATGTGTAGGTGTGTGTGTGTGTGTTGCTTGCTTCTGTCTGGGTGCACGCGCGTATGTGTAGGTGTGTATGTGTGTATGTGTGGAGGATGCTCCGGTGTGAGTGCACGCGCGTATGTGTGGGTGTGTGTGTTGGGTGCTTCGGTGTGATTTCGTGCGCGTATGTGTAGGTGTGTGTGTGAGAGTTGCTTCGGTGTGATTGCGTACGTGTCTGGGTGTACGTGTGCGCGTGTGTAATGTTTACATAAACATCTTTTCTATTAAACAAGAGAATTGGTGTGCAGTTGATATTTCGATGTCTATTTTCAGCATCTTCAGAACTTACTGTTACTGTTATTCAGTCTTGTATTTTTACTTGACTTAAATGCATATATTCATTGACCTCTTGGTCAAGTTAGTTAATCTTTATGTAAGTTCAAATATATCACCATGCTTCCAACAGCATATACAACACGGGAAACTCCCAGTGCTTGCCATTTCTTGTTTAATATAAACTAGGACAGTGCCCGTTCCAAAGGTGCATGTTTGGAAGGGGGCGGACTTTATGGTGTGTGGTGTCATGTAAAATAATCTTCCGACCGTTGTACGAAATTACGGCTTCGAAGTATTTCGGTTATTTTTCTTCAGTGTTGCCAATTTAGATATTGTATTTCTAAATTTGGATAATGCAGTGTTGCCAATTTAGATATCTAATATCTAAATTTAGATAATTCTAAATGTTTCATTTATTTTTTTTAGATTAGAACCACTGATCAAAAGAAAACTTCAAACTCGACGCTACACTGCCTTGTGTGCTGATAAATAAATCTGCCGAATGTAAAGTTCATACACTGACCGGCTGTAGAGTAATCGCGGTACATACACACAGATACAGACAGGCAGAGATCTCTTCAATTGTAGTTAGATGTATATTTATATAAATGGATGTCTTTGATGTGCGTTGTAAATGTTTGTATACATGAGTGTGTGTTTTATATTCTGTTTGGTGGCTGTTTCTGGAATGCAGTCCTGCGTATTTATCAAACACTGGAAAGGGACGGTTGCTTGGGATCTGAGGAACAAAACGACTTTTTATGGTCAGTAAAGGCGGTCTCTATTGGTTCATTGTTTCCTTCTGGTTATAAAACCGTGACATAAAGGGAATCCAAAAGGAATGACACCCCCTCCCCCGCCAACGAAGCAAACAGGTCCTCGTTTCAGCATTGATCGCCCAGCGGAGCGTAGAATGGTTTGGACACCTCATAAAGAAGGGACCTGGCTATCCTGCAGAGGACCTCTTTGTCATGGACCTGGAGAAACCTGGGTGTGGAAACGTCTCCAAGGCTGACCAAGACAACGCTGACCAAACACTATTAGGCCATTTCTAATAAGCAGGACCACCTGAAGAATAGTTGAGGCCCCCGGTCCGCGGGCGTAATTCCGACCCCCATTTAATACATGGATTCAATACAGAATTAAGAACTGATTTAAACAAACTGTCTATAGTTTTGAGAAGGGTCAGTAAAAGCCATAAGAACCCACTGTGTCACCGGTGTCACATACAATTTAATTGATCTGCACAGTCTCTTATATAATATTATATTCTATCCTTGATTTTAACTCATGAAGTGTACTAAGTGACATCTACTGAACATCTTGGTGCAATAACGTGACTGTGTGTGTCAATTTGCCTACCCAGAATCCCACATAATGTTCAAGTAGAAATGGGTCTGGGTTCTTATGGGTTAACATTCAAAGGGTTTTTTCGGACGATTGAACTCCTTCTTGTTGTGGTTTGTGTTGTTAACATGTCGGCTGAGTGTGTAAGTCAGACAAGTGCGGAGTTCAACCCGATGTGGCTTCTGCTACTCAACGGGTATAAGGAAAGGAAAACGCCCGGGCCCTACGTTATAAGCGGTGCTACCATTGGAGAGATCCAATTTCTTTTATAGCTTCAAACAGGGTGGAAATAGTTGCCTGAAACGATAAACAAAATCAAGACACAATTGATCAGGGTGGCCATTTGGCTGTTTTCGAGATGAAAATTGGGCAAATTTGGTACTGAACAAAGATATTTGGTTCCGAAAATAAAGATTTGGTACTGAAGAAATTTTACAAAAGATAACGATCCCTTGAATACGAATGATGTGATACGACATAAATATACATAAACAATAGATAATGCTCAGCTTATAATGTTCAGGTTATAATGTTCAGGTTATAATGTTCAGGTTACTGTCAATAGTTTTGAAAAGGTTCATTAAGATTCAAAGAGTTTTTCGGACGAGTGAACTCGAACTTGTTATTTGTGTTGTTAATTTGACCTTTCGACCATTTTACGGCCTTGTTCAGGTGTATTATACGAATGTGATGGTGGTAAACAGAGATTTTTGGTTAAGTCAGACAAGTGCGGAGTTCAACTCGATGTGTCTTCTGCTACACAACAGGGACAAGGGATGGAAATCCAGACCTGACAAGGAAAGGAAAACGTTATGTGCGTTGCTACTATTGGAGAGAAAGAAAGATTCTGTTTACCACCACTAGATAAGGACATCCTCACTAAAAGTGGGTATATACTACTCCCTCGCTTACACAATGAATGTAAACCAGAATTGATTAAGCATATCTAAATAACTGGCTATGTACATGGCCAGATTAATTGTGAATGAATCCACCAATGATGGTTGCAATGCTGGTAGGCTTAAATGCGGAGACGAAGGTTCTAGAAGCGACCAGAACGTAAAGGATTAATAGATTATTTGAGAATTATTTCTATCTCACGTATACACCGACAATATATGTTGTTATAACCGATATTTTAGATGAATTGATGTGAAGGATGGATATGAGAGGCCGTAATCAAATGAAGACGTGAATGTGGATTTCTAGTTACACAAATGGTGCAAGTCTTGCAGAACGCTGAAGGGTATTATGGTATAATTTCAGAAAGTACACTGAAAAGTATCCAGAGTAGAAATATTATACACTGAAAGGATTAAGAATCGTGTTTATAATAGACCAACAGGAAGGAATGTGAAGAAATTAAGAAGAAATTAATAATGACAGGTTTTGTTAGTGACTCATTAGAAACCGTCTTTTGGTAGCATGCCGTGTTCAGGATGATCAATTTAAAAAATGGAAAAAAGAGTTAATCATAGTTACTTCTCTCGCCTTGTGTTGGGCGGTGATCACTTCGAATTAAAAACAAAACAAAACGTTTCTTTCCAGACATAATAAGGAGTAAATAAGGTGTGACCTGTACCCGTGATACATACATAGCCAGTCAACTAACTTAAAAACTGAAGAAACCCATGTTGATGTTGACAGTTTTAGTTGACGTTTTCTAATCAAGGCTTATCAGATAAGACCAGTGAAAGAGTCTGCGTGTAAAATTGAATCACATATTTCCGTGAAAAGGAAACCAGTCATTTTCAAAATGATTACGTAACCAAATGAAGGCGTGACGGTGGATTTCTAGTTACACAAATGGTGCAAATGTTGCAGAACGGTGAGGGTATTGTGGATTTTAGGAGTAGAATAATTTTAGAAAGTACACTGAAAGTATTAAGAATCGTGTTTACAATAGACCAGCAGGAAGGAATCTGAAGGAATATGAATAAATTACATCGACAAGTCAAAATGATAAGTTGTCAAAATGCAAGATGATGCATTGATGGTAAAATAATCCGTGTACGTTGTGTCATCAGGGTATCACGTGATTTGAAGACGTGGTTGGAAACACAACGACAGATAGAGTCAATTGGGCCGGGGGCCAGCAGGGCCTACCGTGCACCCCCCCATGATTCTACATTTAGGTCCCTTAGATGTCCTCTTTCAGAAAATGATGTTCCCAAGAAAAAAGTTGGGAAGAACTACCTCATTTGCATAAAACAAATTGGCCGCCAGCACACACCAAAACAAACAGAATTTCATATCTCGTCTCCCAGTTGAGATATGTGAGTACTTTAAAAGGCTAAATCATGGGTTTCAGACATGAGGAATTCAAAAATCCACTTTATTTTACTTTAAATAAATAATTCTTGTAAAATCCAGAAATACCTATAAATTATTTATTTAAGGTAAAATAAAGTGGATTTTTTAATTCCTCATGTCTGAAACCCATGATTTAGCCTTTTAAAATATTTAGATATGTCAATTGGGAGCCGAGATATGAAATTCTGTCTATTTTGGGGTGTACTTATTTATTGGCGATACTGGATATTTTTCTATACTTAAAAAAATAATTTTAGGGGTAAACATATACAATGAGAATTCATCATTTCTAAATATCCAATTCTGCTAAATTTATGTAAACTAAAAAAATATTTTTGTGCGTTAATATTTTTGTCACTCCTATTTTTTAAAATATGTTTTTAGGATTTTTCAAAAAACATGAATAAAATAAACACTTAGGAAATGAGTTGATTTATGCTTTCGGCTCATGATACAAAATGAATTATGTATAAAATCATTCACAAAGGAGAATAAGATCAAAAACATAAAAGAAATTTAGTCACAGTTGAATGAGATTTTGTAAAAAGACTTGGATGAATGACATTGAAATAGTTCAAGAAACACTGATATAGAAAACGATATTAAACTCATCATATAGAAATTAAAATATATCAGTGAATTTTTAAAATAATTTTTTTTTTAGATGTGTCTTTTCGGTCGGTCAGTTCCGTTTATGTAAACAACAGAAAGAGGAAGGAAGGGGCATTCACCTGCTATGATGTCGAAAAGAGAATGTGTGACGTCATTAAAGAAACATCTATTCTGATCAATAGATGACGTATCAAGCGTTTTTTTTTTTACAGTGTTGCCAAGTATCGTTTGTTATTAATAGCTAAAAATGTCTCCAAAAATGGCTAAAATCGGCCAAACTTTTGAATTTCCAGCTAACTTTATAGCTGAAAATGTTATATATAGCCATTTATGGATCAGAAAAAAGACTAGAGTAAAGGATATTATACAACTAATTAAGCAACAAAAGTGGAGATGGACCGGCCACCTAGCGAGAAGAGATGACAATAGATGGGGGGAAAGATTAACAGATTGGTGCCCATGGGATAGTAAAAGAAGTAGGAAACGGCCAGACACAAGATGGCGGGACGAGATAGAAAGGTTTGCCGGTAAGACTTGGCAGAGATTAGCACAAGATAGGTTGTCATGGAAGGAGATGGGAAAGGCCTTCGTCCAGCAGTGGACTTATAACGGCTGATGATGATGATGATGATGAAATTAACCATACACTAAGACCCCAGAACAAATTATTGGTAAAAATTGTGCACTTACTTTTATTTAAACTTACTAATTGTTTGTTGTTAATAGCCAGAATTTCGGTTTAAACCATACTCACATTCCTCCTACTCCTCCTGCTACTACTAACACAACTAGTAATGCTATTAGTACTTCGATTAGAATCCCTTTGGAAATCACAGATATTGACGTAGGGGTGGATGGTGGACGCTTCGCAAGGACTTATTTCAAAATGATCTCTTTAGAGCATGGGCGTCCGCTGCCACTTTTTCCGCGAAGTGAAGGATAGATATGAGTGGCCGCGCAGGATAAGTGCTCAACGAACCATTTTTAAAAGTTTACATTTTCGTTATTTTTAGAGCTACAATGCTCACTTTTTAAACTTTATTTTGAAGCTTGACCACTCTATGAATCATAATGCAGAGTATTCACGCTTCAAAATTTAAAAAGAAAATGAGCATTGTAGCTCTAAAAATAACGAAAATATAAACTTTTTAAAAATGGGAGTAGCTTTCCCTTACTTCTTGACTTTACCGACATGAAACGCCTGCTAATTTAAAAAAAAAATCCATTTGTATGTGACGATCTATTGCCCCCCACCCGCTCAACTATCGCCCACTTGGGGGGAGGTGGCGATATCACCCCCATTGAGAATGCCTGGGTTACGTAATGATTTTTAAAATGACTTTAATGACATGAATGATTGAAAATAAACTTTTATTTTTTGACTCTATCTGGCGTTGTGTTTCCAACCACGTCTTCAAATCATAAAGTGGATTTTTGAATTCCTCATGTCTGAAACCCATGATTTAGCCTTTTAAAGTACACAGATATGTCAACTGGAAGTCGAGATATGAAATTCTGTTTTTCTGGTGTATGCTGGCGACTATTTTGTACTATGCAAATGAGGTAGTTCTTCCAAACCTTTTTCTTGGGAACATCTTTTTTCTGAAAGAGGACATCCCAAGGAACATTTTGGTACCCTAACTGTAGAATTATGGGGGGGGGGTGCACGGTAGGCCCTGCTGGCCCCCGGCCCAATTGACTCTATCTGTCGTTGTGTTTCCAACCACGTCTTCAAATCACGTGATACCCTGATGAACAACGTACACGGATTATTTTAACATCAATGCATCATCTTGCATTTTGACAACTTATCATTTTGACTTGTCGATGTAATTTACTCACATTCCTTCAGATTCCTTCCTGCTGGTCTATTGTAAACACGATTATTAATACTGCTAGTCTGGATACTTTTCAGTGTCCTTTCTAAAATTATTCTACTCCTAAAATCCACAATACCCTCACCGTTCTGCAACATTTGCACCATTTGTGTAACTAGAAATCCACCGTCACGCCTTCATTCGGTTATGTAATCATTTTGAAAATGACTGGTTTCGTTTTCACGGAAATCTGTGATTCAATTTTTACACGCAGACACTTTCACTGGTCTTTCGTTAGTGATTATCTGCTAAACATAATTAGAAAAACTGTCAGCATCAACATCAACATAGGTTTCTTCAGTTTTTAAGTTAGTTAGCTGGCTATGTATGTGTCACGGGTACAGGCCGCACCGATGAGGCTAGAGGGCTGAAAATTTAAACATTTACTCCTTATTATGTCGAGAAAGAAACTGTTGTTTTGTTTTGTTTTTAATTCCCCCCAAAATAGGTTTTTAGAGGCGGGTTTAATTTGAAATGTAAGTTTATGTTAAATTGGTCCCTTAGTTTATGTCCGTCAGCGTTCACACTTGTTTCTTTCGAAATGATCACCGCCCAACAAAAGGCGAGACAAGGAACTTATTCATTGATCACCTCTTTTTTTTCATTTTCTTTAATTGATCATCTCGAACACGGCATGCTACCAAAAGACGTTGGTCACGTGACGGTTTCTAATGAGTGACTAACAAAACCTGTCATTATTAATGTTTGACTAACATTTTCTTTCATCTTATTCTTTTTTTAGTTGCTTCTTATCGCAACATACTTGGGCCATCAGTCTGAGGCAGTGCGTAAACAGCGCAGATCGGAAGATGCGCTCACAGTAAGACTCGAACCCTTGCCCGTTTCTTTCAGGGTAGCCGGGTAACCATTCCAGCTGCTCTTACTGACTGAGATACGAGAACCCTACTAACCTTTGAGCATTCCTCCATTCTTCCCCAATGTCTCTCGGCACCATATTTGTTATTGTTTTTACACTAGTAATATTAGTAACATCAATATTTCCTTTATTAGATGAAGAATTGTCATTGCTTATTATTATTAATTTTATTAGTATTTTCTTTCATCTTAATTTTAGTTCTTCATCATCATCATCATCATCATCATCATCATCATCATCATCATCATCGTATTTCCTCATTTAGACACTATGTGCCTTTAGAGTGTCTACATATGCTGATAACGTTGGTATATCAAAAACATGAACTCCTTTTTATTTATCCTTTTCTTTTGTATCTGCATGGTAGATAAATCCAACATTGTCTGAATCTTTAGCCATGGATTTCGAGAGAATATTTTTCTTTCATTGGCTAATAGCAGCTGTTTCTGGATGGAAAAAATTAGGTAGACTTGTTACATGGTGTTTTTGCACTTCTCAAAAATCAGATATTGGCCTTGTTTTTGTTATTGTTCGTAGTTCTTCGTTTGAATATTTAAAGGACCAATCTAATTCGCCAATTACCTCGGTAGCAGCTTCTACTCCTTTCTTATTGTGTTTAGGAGCGTTTTTATAGCCGATTGAAACCATATTTCGCAAGAATCCATATCACACAATCTCTAGTTTAAGCTTTTCATGTTTTTGTTTCATATCCCATGTTTGTACACTATATAGTAGTTTAAGAGTTTGATTGGCGTCTTTTGTAAACAGTGCTGACCAGCCTTTAAGGAATTAACCAGTTATCCATAATTACGAATTTTATGATTTTTTTGACGAGCTTTGAAAAGAACGGTTAACCCAGCCAGCACTATTATAAGCCAGCCGAATAAACATACGCATGTATAATTTTGAACTCCGAGTCTTCATTTGTGAGTCAAAAAGTCGTTTGATCACCAAGTTCCTTGCAGCATCATCACAACCCAGCAGAGTAGACACACAATTTAGTTACACACCGTTAGGACAGACCTGTGAAGTTACGACACCCAATGAATCAGCTATGCATCAAGTTCCAGCAAACATTTACCAGATACAGAGACACAACGCAGTTCCTGAGAGATCAACATCATCATCAACAACAACCCATAACGTAACATCTGCCCTCTGCTTCTCATTCGTTGTTTTGATCATTTGTGCCTCCCTATGAGCAGGTGTGCCTCGTGGTGACGGTACTGCGTTACCATGCTTTTTTACACCCTTTACAGTTTACAGATCATCTGTGAGACTAGCTTGCTAATCATTACAACACGACAAGGCGACCAGCAGCTTTGACAAAGTTGGCTGGCTGAAAACCAAATACGGTTTGGAAGAACAAATAGAAAAGGATATCCCACCATATCAAAAGAAACAGAAGAAAACTAACTAAAAACTGAATGAAAATCAGTTCATCTAAAGCGATAATTCAGGTTTCAACTTTCCCTATTTCGGACTATATATTAAGACATATATGAAAAAGATATCTCTCAATCGAAAAAGATCTTGGATCCACTCCAAATTTAAATTCTTTCTTAGCCCATGGTTCACACTTGAAAAATGTCATTAAAATCTTTGAGAACGTTTGGAAATATCGTGTGGACAGGCACAGAGACGGACAGACATGAGTGAGTACATATATTTCTTCCAATTCCGTTGACTGATTGTAAAAAAGAGAGATCACATTGCAAAGAAGATACAATTCAAGACCACGAAATAATTATTTGCCTACACGGATATTGAACTGTTGAATATCCACTAAGGAAATATGCATAGGGGCGTCCGCTGGCAGGGGTGGATTTGACCCACCCACTCCCCGGATCAGGCCTTCTCACCAAAGGCGAGGGGGACTGAAAGTTGAAACCTTATAGACAATAAAGGATAATGGTGTAGTACAATTGTTTTATGTAAGATTAACTTAATGTTCCCATATAAAACAGACTGTATGATTATTCACTGGTAACAGGGCTGGCACTGAGATATATCCCGAATATATGCCCCCACCCCATGAAAATATATTATTTTGTCACACCCCCTCCTCTGGGAAAGAGGAAGTGGACGTCAACCAAAACTGTCAAGATCAACATAGGTTTCTTCAGTTTTTAAGTGGGTCTGGCTGCCTGCCTATCTATGTATGTGTAGCATGTACATGCCGCATCAATGGAGCTACACGTCTGAAAAATCTTTTATTTATTTTATTTTGTATTTTGAAAATTCCCCCTAAATAGGTTTTTAGTGGGGAGAGTGGTTGAATTTGCAATGTAGATTTATGCTAAATCTGTCGCTTAGTTTGTGTCCGGTAGTGTTCAGGCTTGTTTTCAGAAAATTCGGACTTTTTTTAGTGATCACTGTCCAACTAAAGGCGAGAGAAGTAACTTATTCATTGATCAACCCTTTTTCCAATTCTTTAATTGATCATCCCCAACACAGCATGCCTGTTCATTGATCACCCCCCCTTTTACAATCACCCCGACACGGCATGCTACCAAAACACGTTGGTTACCTGACGGTTTCTATTGAGGGACTAACCAGACCTGGTTGTTTTTTGTTCTTTTATTAATTGGTGAGGGGATTATCGCGGACGAATACCATCGGAACGGAACTTAAGGAGATTTTTACGATCTCAGCGTCTCCCTTAGCGTGTCTAGGAACACGAGTTTCCAGTCTCAGTTGATTGCCCGTCTCCCACCGATGGGACCAGCGCCGGGTTTATAGAAGAGTTTTACTCTGATGCCGTAATGGCACCCGTTACATGTCAAAATGATTTTACGGAGTCAACTCATCACATACACACACGCATACATACAAACATGCATACAAACCTACACACACACAAGCACACACACAGCTGTTTATTCTGGTAAAGCTTGTGTTACACGAGTATGTGGCAGAATAGCTCTCTCTCTCTCTCTCTCTCTCTCTCTCACACACACACACACACACACACACAAACACACACACACACACATATATATATATATTGTGTATTTGGGCAGTGATACTTCATTAATGCAAGTTTGGTTGAATACGACGGACAAGGAAAACCTTTTCATCTTTTTGGTTAATTCTTCTTGTTTACGCACAAGAGAACGTATGTTCGGATTCAAATTATATAAATAACGTCCAAACGATATATCGGAACGAGCGCTTTCGACTGTGCGTTCAATCATTTTCAAGTTCATGAAATATTATTGTTTGCACTGTTTTTAAATAGTGCCAAAATTGATAGCAATATATAATTAACACTATCATTTTGAGCTAATATTCCATATTGAAACAAAAATGGTCGATGTGACAACGTTCGTTTCACTGCTTCACACAGCTTGTCAAGCCAGCAATTCTGTTCCCTTCTGACAGTGGGATCACTTCCTTCCCCACTTTTGACCTGGTCATTCTTTAGTTTTCCC
>VCCN01000519.1:1540647-1564473 GCA_006491835.1 Architeuthis dux
CAGCTTCCCAATGGTGTATGTTCCCAATTTGTATATGTTGTGTTTGAAGAAAACTTCAAGTACACAGTAAAAGGTATCAGAATATGTGTTTGTTTATTCCTGTAGACTCTTTGTGGTGCATAGGGTCGCAACTAAATATGGGAAATCGAAACACAGTTACCACTCCTTCCTCGTAATTACCATTCAGTCTTTAGTTATTGTAAAAGTGTTTATCAGTGGTATGCGCTCTCTGGGTGGTTTCTGGTTTCTCAATCAATCATTCTCTCTTCCTCTCCCTTTCTCAACGATAATATTTCACCCCCTCTATCTCTCTTTCTCTCTTTTTCCCATTGTCATAGCACCATGTGCAGTGAGTGCAAAAAGGATCCGTTACATTGCAAAAGGTTTATTCTAACCCATAAAAACCCACTGTGACACCAGTGTCACATGCAATTTAATTGATCTGCACAGTCTCTAATATAATATTATATTTTATCCTTGATTTTAACTCATGAAGTCTACTAAGTGACATCTATTGAACATCCTGGTGCAGTCATGTGGATGTTTGTCAATTTGCCTACCCATAATCCCTCATTATGTTCCTTCAAGTAGAAATTGGTCTGAGTTTTTATGGGTTAAGATTCTTATAGAGCTTCAAAATTGACAAAATCAATATTAATACAACAAATACAAGAATAAAAAAGAAAGAAATTGTAACAAGATTGAACAGCAAATATCCAATAGAGTCTGAAAATAAATTCAATATTTGGTTGTATATCTCTTACCAGGGTTGCCATTTTGGCTATTTTATGGACAAATTTGGCCTTTTTGAAAAGCATTTGGCCATTAACTTTTTGGTTTGACCATATTAAATTTTGGACCATTTCTGGCATTTTGTGTTTTCCACCCATTTGAAGAAAAAAATCAATTTTTATGGTTATGGTTTTAAGGTTATGCGGGGCCGGGGTTTTTATTTGCAATGTAATTATAATGCCAAACTGGAACCTTACATTTTGCAATTCGTACGGAACAAAACAGTTGACTTTGTTGCAGCAGTATTTTTAATAAATTGTTAATTTTGGTGTGTACTGCAGTATTGTTTTACATCTGGATATTTTATGGCGTGTTTTTGGCCAGAAACGTCTCCAACTATCTGGCAACATTGGCCCTTACAATATACAATGACATCTGCCAATCTGTTAGGATATGATGCTGTATGCTTGATTAGTGAGCAAATGTAGTTTTCCAAACGCAGGAAATATGTTTCTTTTAAAGAACCTGAGGGTCTGTCATCTGGAGATTATTGGTAAACAATGTCTCGTTTTGGAAATAGGTATTACAAAATGCCGACAAAAGCATATCTTTCTCTCTCACATCTTTCCCCCCCTCTCCCTCTCTCTCCTCTTTCTTCCACTCTCGCCTCTCTTGCCTCACTCTGTCTTGCCTCTCTGTTGCCTCATTCTTGTCTCTCTCCTCACTCTCTCTTGTCCCCCTCTCTCCTCTCTCTCTCTTATCCCTTCCTCTTCTCTCTTGCCACCCCCTCTCTATTCCATCGCCTCTCTCTCTAGCCTATCTCTCTCCCACTTGCCTCTCTTGCCACTCTTGCTTCTCTCTCTCGCCTGTCTTCCTTGCCCCCTCTCTCTCCTATTTCTCCCGCTCTCATCTCTCTGTCTTGCCTCTCTTGCACCTTACTCTCCTGACACTCACTCACTCACTCTCTCTCTCTCTCTTGCCACTCTCGCCACTCACTCTCTCTTAGCTCCCTCTCTCTATTTGAAAATGCAATCAAAAGAATCTCTCACAGTCTCTCTCTTCCCTATCTTTCTAGACTCTCTCTTCTCTCTCTATCTTACCCCCTACTCTCTGTTGTCTCTCTCTATTTATCCCACCTCTCGCCCTCCCTCATACCCCCTCTCTCTATTTAGAAATGACACAAAAGCTCGCTCTCTCTCATCTGTCTCTCACTCTTGCCCCTCTCTCTTCCCTCACTGACTCTTCTCCTTCTTGCCTCTCTGACTCTTCCCCTTCTTGCCTCCCCCTCTCTCTCTCTCTCTCTCTCTCTCTCTCTCTCTCTCTCTCTCTCTCCAGAAATAAGGATTTTAAAAATACCAACAAAAATGTAACTAGAAGTTGCCTACCAATTATTTCCAAAACCGAACTCCATCTTTTTTTTCTTCTACCAACCGAAAGAAACAAACCGGGTCCAAATATAATGAATCAGATAATAAAAGCAAATGAACACGTGGTGTGCTGTACTTGTACATGTAAAAACACAAACAAAATTCTGCAAAAAGTTCCTTTTCTTTTCTTCTTCTTCTCCTCCCTTTTGTCTGTGAAAAGCGACATTCGCCATTTTGAATTCTGTTGTATTTTCGCCGCCCGTTGCATTGTCAACGATCGTCGAGTGAAACAGCTGTTCACTCTCCCAGGTTGTAGAACTTCCGATCGGATCGGTGACACGGTAATTAGATACCCTCTTCGAAAGTAGAATCACACGGGAAAAAAATAGAAAGCACCCAGAGAGCGCATACCTCTGCCGACACAATACACTAAAAATTGGATGAAAATAAAAAATATTAAAAAGGGGGGGGGTTAAATACACAAATATTGAGTAACTTCCCTTGAAATTTAAATCTAGCCTTTTTTAATTGTTCGTTTTTAGTTTCTTTTCCTGCTGAATAATACACAAACATATCTCTCAACAACAGACATCATATATATAATGAGTCGTGTTTAAGTATAGTATCAGTAGCAGCCACCAGCCTCTCTCCTTCCTTCCCTTTTATTAAACTACCTAACCTTCTTTTCTTACCTCTCCTTTCCCACTCACTAATTAAACTACCTAACTTTTTCTCCCTACTCCCTTCCTATATTCTTATTTCACTACCTAACACTCTTTTCCTACCGTGTCTGTCACACTTATAGTATCATTAGCGGCCATCAGCCGAGCCTGTTGCTGTACACTTACGATAGCCGTCAATGAAGCGATGATTAATGGACGAGTAATAACGACTGAAAGGAATTCAGAATCGGGAAATGGACGACGTTAGTGATGCACAAAGGAAACCGAGAAGCAAAGGAATTGAACTACCCAACAATGCAATCATTAGGATGATGAACGAAACAAAAAGCAAATATCTTGGAATGCGTGAAGCCGATCCACTTAAACAGAAAGAAAGAAAACCAATAAAGTATACCTCGAAAGAACGACGAAGGTTTTTGAAAATTAGGCTTAACAACAGACACTTTATCAAAGGCATAAATACATGGGTAGTAACTATAATAAAGTATTCGGGGCACTTCCTAAACAGGACAAGAGATGAACTGAGACATATATACATATTCCCACTGGATCACCTACCCGACGCAGAAATGTCTGTTCTTGTACTCCTTCTAGGCTAATTTGCTACATTCCCTTATTATGTGGTTGATTGTCTCATCTTTATCTCCGCATATTGTATGAATGGGTACGAGAGTCTAAAAAATGAATTCTACGTTATTTTGTTTATTCTCAATAATTTTAAAGCTTTATTTAACTCTGCCAACTAAGTTGGGAGGGGTATTTATATTCACTCGTGTCTGTCCGTCTATCTGTCTGTCCGCTTGTTCTTTATAATTTAAAGGGTGGGCATGGGCTACAAAAGAAATCTTAGGGCGGATCCAGGAACAGTATATATTCACACCACACGATATTTCCAAAAGTTCTCAATGAATTAAATGACATTTTTCGAATGGTGGGGGCGTGTTTTTACAGTTACCTCCCGTGCATCGTAACTAGTCGTGAAACTGATTTTGATTCAGTTGTTATGCGCTCTCCGAGTACTTTCCATTTTTTTTTATTATTCCATATATTTTATTGGGGTTTTTTTCAAATTTATTATTCATATTTTTACCTTTTAAATATTTTTTTTTACTTCAATGAATAAAAGATTGGACAAAATATTTTAATTGGGAAGAAAAAACACAAATGCTTAGAAAAAATAAATCTGAATAATTTAAAATCTAACAAGACACGAGATGGAAGAATTTTCCTTTCTATTTAAAAAAAACAATAATTTTAAACAAAACAAATACGTGGTGTCCAAAACCTGGAAACGAAAATTGCCCATCTTTTTAACGACCAGATGTTGATACGAAGACAAAAAAGTTACTGAAGTGAATTAAATGAAAATAATAACTCTAAATAGAAATGATATTCAATGAACTGGATTGTGTTCTTTGAAAGAAAGAAAGAAAGAAAGAAAGAAAGAAAGAAAAAGGAACATGGTACAAAGAAAGAAAGAATTAAAGAAAGAAAGGAAGAATTAAAGAAAAGGAAAGAAAGAAAAATAATAAAAGAAAGAAAGACAGAAAGACAGAGGAACATGAAACAAAGAAAGAAAGAAAAAGAAAGAAAGAAGGGAAGAAAGAAATAAAGAAGAACATCTAACAAAGAAAGAAAGAAAAAAGAAAGAATAAAACAAAGAAAGAAAAAGGAAAGAAAAATGAAAGAAAGAATTAAAGAAAGAAAGAGGAACATGTAACAAAGAAAGAAAGAAAAAGAAAGAAAGAAAAAGAAAGAAAGAAAAAGAAAGAAGGAAAGAAAGAAAGAAAGAGGAACATGAAACAAAGAAAGAAAGAAAAAGAAAGAAATAAGGAAAGAAAGAAAGAGGAACATGAAAAAAAGAAAAAGAAAGAAGGAAAAAAGAAAGAAGGAAAGAAAGAGAGAGGAACATGAAACAAAGAGAGAGAATAGAAAGAAAGAATTAAAGAAACAAAGAAAGAGGAGCATGGGGCAAAGAAAGAAAGAAATGAAGAAAGAAATGAAGAAAGAAAGAAAGAAAGAAAGAAAGAAAGAAAGAAATATATGAAATATATTTAATAACGGATATTTTTCCCGACTTTCTCCGGCAAATTGGAGAATTACAAAAGAAGCAAAAGTCATTCTTTCCAAAGAAAAGAATTAAAATGAAGGGGGTAAAAAAAGGCCATTTATTTGTCTATTCTGAAGTCTTTAAACACCAGGTGTGAACAATCCCCCACCCCCATGACTCATTTTTTTTTCAAATCTATTCCCATTATTTCAAATATCTACGAATGTGTTTTTCTCTGCAGCATATTGCAAACACACATGATTTATTTTCTAAGCATTTACAACATTGTCATCCTCATTATCAGCAGCAACAACAAGCCATTCTCAATCTTCTTTTCTGGGGGGTCACGCCTCCTCTTAAGATATGTTCTCAGGTTCCAGGGCCTTCTGTCAAACAGAGATACAACACGAACACATAGAAATTAAATTATCATTATTTCAATCTATGGACCCCTTCGGCATGTAAGTAGCTGGGAAAGGCCTTTGTCCAGTGGACCCGAAATGGCTGCTACTGCTGCTGCTGATGATGATGATGATCGTTCAATCAAGGGTCAATAACGAAATATTCAAGTTTCTATGATGAAACAAAAACCTACAGCAACTGATCAGTTAAGGGAGAAGTCTGATCTCTGGTGGGGTCAAGTCTGATCTCTGGTGGGGTCAAGACAATGATACAGTTCTCGGATCAAAACTGAGACATTGAAAACTGATCCGTGTTCTTAGATTTCCTTTCAGAGCTGCTATCAAGAATATAAGACCATCTTCTGTCTCGGTGAACAATGAAACGACACTAAAGTGACCTTCCCAGGTCGCAAGCCTGGGCGAAGCGTATGGAGATCCTGGGATGCCCAGTCGTCAGAATCCTCCTCTCTGCCTCGCTGAGTCAAAAGGGAAACGGAGTGACACATTTGGCATCGTCTTGGCTGCAGGAATCAAGTCAAAGTTGGCATCCGAAGCTGACTTAAGGTGGCTACACGAGAATTAGAATCAGAGTTGTCCGTCTCCTAGTCTGGTTGCCAAGCATGACTAGAGAGCCCAGTCAGATTTGCTTTTACCCAGTGAGAGAAGTGGTTTCATGCCTTTCCCAAGGGCATTAGTGCGAATTGAACGTAAACAGCCTCGGCCGATACTCGAACTCGGTACACCGATTCTGTTTTCCGTGCCGGTAACCGTTACGCACCTCCGCTCCTCAAGTATAACAATAGTAACAATAGGTCGCTTGCCGTTGAGCGACGGTTAGCAATCGAATCTGGGCTATTTTCCGTTTTGGTCATCCATTACGTTTTCGTCATTTTAAACCATTGGCGACTTTTGTTACGGAAGATCATACTCGTATGATTTTCCGTAAAAATGGTTTAAAATGACGAAACCGTAATGGATTACCAAAACGGAAAATAGCCCGAATCTCGTAATTTATTTTATTTTGTACTAGGTGTTCTACATTTGTCACCTTGTACCAGACTTAGCTAAGGTTTTTTTAGTGGCTGGGATAGTTGCATATTTCCTACCAGTGTCAGTGGTACATTGAATGCCGATATCCAATCTAGTCTAAGTTTGAGATTGACGCAACATAATCTTCTTACCCCTATTTAACCGCATTCAATATTGTCCCATCATTAACAATTATTATGTCAACTCGTTCAACATGTCAAAATTCTAAATTGCCTTTTTGAATTGACAAACATAGCTAAACAAGTCGACAGTTCTATGAATGGCAAAAACTCTTTCGTCCAGACCCAATTTGAATCGGTTCATAGCGGTCAAAAGAAAGGAAGGATAGGAAGAGTGGGCGAAGAAAGAGGAATATTCTTTTTCTTTTTTTTTTACGTCACATACGTCATATGATTTTTAAAAAATCAATTCTCGTAAAGTACAAGAAAGAAAGAAAGAAAGAAAGAAAGAAAGAGAAGATAGATAGAGTGAAACAAAGAAGGCAGACTATACATTGTTTATAATTAATGTATACACTACATATATATATTTGAAATCAAGGAATGGATAATTTTATATCCGACACAATATAATAATTATAAAGACATTTATTAATTGGGAGCCCATATCGTTTCTTTATTTAATTTATACGATCTAGGCCGCCCGTTTAGCAATCGCTAACACCGATGCCGGGCTGATATGAGCTCCCAATTAATAAATGCCTTTATAATTATCATATATATATTTATAACTTTTTCATTTTCCAATGAATTATATTGCATTTCGTACGATATTTTCCGTTTTATTTATTGTTGTTTCGAACGTTTTAACGGGGATTAACTTGAAAAATCAATTGGAAACAATAGTTTTATTACAGAAACAAATGTTGACAAATGCTGTCAAAACTTGTGTAAACAACGCCACAGGTTTTGAACAGAGCCTGTTCTTTTTCTTGTTATTTGATGAAGAATACGATAATCTTTGGAGAAGTTTACAAAAGAAAATCACTCATTGATTATCTCCTACATCTCCTCTAACAATTTCTGGTTTCCAGTCACTTTAGAGCCCCCACCGCCACCTAATCCCTATGTTTCCTTCGTTCAACGCCTATTTACGAGAATGGAAGAAACAGACGACATTGATTTAATCAGAAAACATGGCTTAAGAGTTCCAGCATCAACAGCGTAACGACAAGTAATTTGAGCCGGGGACTCTGGCATCCGAATTACCGGGGATTAACGTCATCGAAGCATTAAATTAACCGTACAGTCTTACACTTAGGAATTAATCCACAACAAATAGGTTCGATTAGGTAATAATGACTTCGCCGAACAGAAGAATCAATCAGCTTGGTCGCTTGATCGAAAGCCGACGGAGTCTCAAAGCAGAGACTTTGAGCGTTGATTTGCTTAATTGAAACGCTGAGGCGAGAATCTGTGGCTCAAGTTAACGACTTTGAGTCGCTTAATGCGTCTAAGGGAGCGCGAAATTGCTTTCTCGCGACAAGAGGCTAAAATTGAAACTGTAAGCGAGATTTCAATTGGCTGCTGATGGACATTTAATTCGTCCTGATCGTAGTTCGCTTTAAGCCGTGCACGAGTGTGCGCTCACACACACATTTGGCAACCAGCGCAAAAAGGGAATTAATGTGGGCACATACAGTTAGTAACATAGAATAATGTAGTAATTAATAATTATACTCATAGTTATGAACATAAGTATAATAATAATGATGATATTGGCCGTGCGTATTAACGGCGTGGACAATGGAATTGGCGATCCGAGTTCAAACTCCGGTCGAGGTTGGTTATGTTCACTTCGCACTAACGCCCTTGGGAAAGGCATGAATCCATTTATTCTCCACACCAAACAAGCTATGGGTAATATAGCAGGCCAGATTGGGCTCTCTAGCCTTCGAAGACAACCAGTCTAGGAGAAGGACAACTCTGATTCCCAAACCAGGGAGTGGAGCCCCCTTAAGGCTGTCCGACGCCCAATTTGACATCATTCCGGCAGATCCTGCAGCCAAGATGATGCCAGACGTATCGCTCTCTGTTTCCCCCTGAACGACATCGGCAAGTCCGTAGTAACGTGGTCACGGCACGGACAATGGAATCGGCGACCCGAGTTCAAACTCCGGTCGAGGCTGTTTATGTTCACTTCGCATTAGTACTCTTGGGAAAGGCATGAATCCACCTCTTATCTCCCCACCCAAGCTATGGATGAAATAGCAGCGCAGATTGGGCTCTCTAGGTATTGGGAAGACAACCAGTCTAGTAGAAGGACAACTCTGAATCCAAATACAGGGAGTGGAGCCCTCTTAAAGCTTTTCGACCTCCTTCCGGCAGCTCCTGCAGCTGATGCCAGACGTATCGCTCTCTGCTTTCCCCATAACGACATCAGCAAGGCAGGGAAGGGGATTCTGACGATTGGGCATCCCATGATCTCCATACGCTTCTCCCAGGCATATTAACTCAAAAATAAGAAATTCTCATTGATGTTTTATCTAATGAACAAAGTAGTTCAAAGTATAGAATGAAATCTTAACTAAATACGTTACTTCGTAGAATTTAGTCCTACTTGTATTATCTTAAAAGATGTCGATGCAGTTTTATTAGCCATGAGAAATTTCAAGTTTACATTTACACAAGCATTAAGTGCGCACATATTTTTGTCACAAGAGAAAAGAATTGCACAACATTCGATTTTTACGCACACTGACTACTAAATATTAGGGGGGACATTCGTCCTGAGCCATTTTCGACATTAACATTGGTACCACAGATGATTTCATAATGGGTGTGTCAAGGGCGAGATAGCCTGACGGAGCCCATCCCTTTCAGGTTGGTTTAGAATCAGAGTTGTCCGTCTCTTAGACTGGTTAACAACTATAGATAGGGAGCCCAGTCTGGCCTACTATACACCTATACCAGGGGGTTGGGGATAGATGGAGTCATGCCTTTCCCAAACGGCATTAGTGCGAACTCAAACTGTCGATTCCATTACGCAGGTCAACAACAAATCTTTCATCAGTCATGTGTTGTGGTGTACCTTATGTAGTTTTGGATGCTGATTCCATTTTCTTGTATCACGTCTAGCTTTCATGATGAGATGAAAGTTGTATTTTAGCATATAAACCCCTACAGAGAAGCATAGGTGGTTCAAAGCCCAACATTTTTAGCTTGTCCATCTGCATAGCATCTTCTTTGTTTATATACTTGAATATAATTGAAATAGGCTTTTTTGGACAGCAGTTCATTAAGCCAGCTTCATTGTAGTTGGGCTGGGTTTAAACTAATAAGAAACATGGTACTTAAATTTGTCCAATATCAGAATAAAGATTTTTTTAAAAATATTGATATTCTTGGATGTGACCGTCTTTTTACTTAGGCTGTTCCATGCATTTACTACTCTTTAGCTTGTCCTTCTGCATAGTATCTTCTTTGTATATCTTATACATAGTAATTTTGATTTTCTGCACTGAAAATTCTGGCTCATACAAATCTTAACCTTCACCTATACTGCTTCATATACAGTCAAACTGAAAATAGAACGTGACCGTGGCAAATACAAATATATTAGACATTCTAGGATGAAACGGACTCGAAATTCGTAATCTGCGTCGACAATTCGTCTAAAAGGGTTCTACTGCAACCTTGATGAGAAAAAGAAGTTCAATTTTGTTGACCAGTGTTAGCCATGCTGTTAACCGTTCGACCACTCTGCACCTCTGCATTATGAATGCCTAATTTCAGTCTGATGTTCTACCAGGGGGCAATCTATATAATGAGCAGTGTGATTTTTGTTTGTTTTTCTGTTCATAACATTAGACTCTTCCTCTTAGAAGGTAAGAATTCTGCTGATAAACATATCTCCTATCCACCATTCGAAACAATGGATTCTTCCACTTGAGTTCAGTTACTTTTTAATAAAACTGAAAGATGAAATTGATTAGACTTAAATATTTCACAGGTAGATATTTTCACCAATTGCATTACGGGGGTAAAAACTTCACACCTACTTCTATTCCTGTAGACTAACGTCTCTGTTCAAAACGGGACAACCCAAGTCGGCCAAGCCTCCTGAAATCCAGTTCCTCTTGTTCCTCACAAGATTCCAACAACACCGGAACACAATCCGCACGGAACAAGCGAAATAACAACACCGCAACTTGTTTCTAACCGATTGCTCTCCTACCGCAGCCAGCAGAAAAGCTTTCTGATTTCTTTCTCCCCCACACCCCACCAACGACTCTTTTATCAGGACGGGGATCCTCGTGTACCCGTATGTTACGCAAACCGATCATAACATAAGAGTATCACCGAGACGAGTATCACACACCCGGATGTAAATCTTTACATCACATTACAATACGCTTATGCAAATGTGTTCTCTTCTACAATTCCGACTGAAGATGATTACTGAAACTTTTGTATTGTATATATGATAAATAAAACAATTATGAAAATATATATCTTTTAGTATAAATGTATTTATTTATTAGAATGAAATAAGCCCTTGCGTACCTGTAAGATAAATTTCGCGGACATGTAAGACTTGTCAATTTAGCTCAGTTGGTAATTGACCATCCTACCAATCAATTGGTCGTGATTTCAAATCACAGTACCGGAATGTTCACCTTTACTCGTCTAATTTTGATGAGGATTGTTCTTGTTGTTCTTAATCTTGTTACTGTAGTCTACAGTCAACACCAGATATTGTACTGGAACTTGACCAAAAAAGCCCACTATATCTCAACAAGTCTATTAATGACCGCAACTGATTGCCAGAATTTCAAGAGATTCTTTGACCTTTGTCAAGGAGTCTGCCACTACCGGCGACAGTCTGTCCATCCGGTTACCCTCCGTAGTAAGATGGCAACGTCAGCAAAACAGATCCTTTTTGCTTCGACCTGACGACACAACATCAGCAAAACTCTTACTAGTTTCCGTTTAGTCTTCTCTTATTCGAGAGGTTTTCGTCCCTTATTCAAAAATATTTGTATCAAATACTCTATTTCCTGTCATATAACGCGCACTCCTTCTACGGGTTGAAGGACAACACACGCAGGTGCATGATGATGATGATGATGATGATGATGATGATGATGATGATGATGATGATGATGATTAAGTATTGGTGTTTGTAAGCGTTCAAGTGAAATTCTTCCGGCAAGATTCGGAAATTAATATTGTTTAGCACAATCAACTGCATACGCCAAGCGTCACTCAGCTAGTTTCCGAAATATTTTCTGACAGATCCCCGCCTCCCTGGAGCATTTGATACAACTGCCTTGCTGAGTGCATTGAAGCCAGTGCTGTTGGGTTCGTCCTTGAACATGTCTTTCATGAGGTAGCGAATGACCTGCTCATACTCAAACTCAATCATATGTGTTTGAAAGTAAAACTTGAATAGTTTGTTTCAATCTTCACAACACAAGAAAAAGCTTTTCAAAGTACAGAAAACTGACAGATTCCTGGTTAAGATTCGGATAAGGGGAGCACAAATATTAATATGATATTCGGCTTTATCCCCATATCCGAATCTTATCCACATTAAACATGTATTAAGCCTTCTGTTTGTTTGGGTTTTTAAAAAATAATATTTGCTCTTGTATTTTGACGGAATCGTGGGACAAATATTTACATGAGTCTGTTTTTCGTTAAAGTTTTTGATAATAAATATTAATAAATAAATAATAATAATCTGGGTTTCTATTGTTCATACGAATAATTTGTATATGAACATTTTCTAGAATCTTTATTCTTACTAATAACATGTTTCAGACGTTTTTACGGAGACAAGTGGTTCACTGGTTATTGTTGTCAAAAAGTTAGTGGTAGACCATATTTAAAAACACATTTCTATTTTTTATCAAATAGTCGACCCAGTAAGATCCTAAACGTAACACATTTTAATTAAATCAAAAAAAAACTTTAATAACATTACTTGAGAAAGTAAACAAAAATTAGCTATAACAATTTGAAAAAAGATGTATATGTAGAAAACACTAAACAACGAACATGAATTAATTTATTATTATTGTAAATTGCATTAGATTTATATATTTTGATTCTATTTCAATTTAAATCCCATCTTGTTAGTCAGTGTCGCCTTTAAAAACAGAACGCGGTCGAAATGTTCGGGTGGACAATTTGTGGCCGAATTGTCCAGGCTGAACTGTCCGCGGCCGAATTGTCCTAGATTCAGATTGGCAACACTGAAAATAACGTTTGACTGCAGAAGTCGAATGATCATTAAATGAATTCAGTGTTTGTGTTTTTTAACTGTTTTTTAATAATAAAATGAGGGGAAATCCCGTGGCCTATGTTATTCGTTGGGTTGTGTTATATTTGCATGAATAATTTTCATAAAATTTAGTTCAGCGGTTTAGGTGTGCATAGAGCTGCAATGGACGTCAAAATCATACAGAAAGGTATAGGCCCCGATGAATACCCAAGCTTGCTCGCTTCGCGTCGCTCGCTTGAATGATGATGATGATGATGATGATGATGATGATGATGATGATGATGATGATGATGACGACGACTAGCAGAACCCGTGGAAATTCCACGGTTATTTTGAAAACTGTAAAATAATCATGAAATAATAGGTAGTACTGAAAGTGCAGTATTAAGAAGAACAACTTCCAAAACTAAATTTGTTGTTATACACTTGTCACCTCTTTTACATTGAGAGATGCTATCTATTATTTTTACGTCAAGAAGTGAACGCGCTCATGAAAGAGTTACATATAATTGTCCATGAGAAAATATTGGTTCACGAAGAAATAATCCAACTCTCTCGGATGTTTTGTCCTTGAGACTCGTCCTATGATAACCGTAGTGGAAACTGATTTCATTCTAAAATGAACGGTAAATTGGTATCATTTGGGGGCAATTGTTACCTTTCTCGTTTAAAAATGTCTGCCGCAGGGTTAGTGTTTCTAAAGATAGTTTAGTATTTTGGGAGTTAGGGTTAGTGTTCAGGGTTTAGGATTAGTACAAGCAGTCCTCGAGATTCGACCGTTCGACTTTCGTACATTTCGAACTTTCGAACTTTCGGACCCTATAAATTAACACCCCTAATTTATTCGGACATCATATAATGATCATTCGGCTTCTGCAGTCAGACGTTATTTCCAGTATTGCCAATCTGAATCTAGGACATTTCGGCCGCAAATTTTCTACCCAGACATTTCGGCCGCGTTTTGTTTTTAAAGACGAAACTGACTAACAAGATGGGATTTAAATTGAAATAGAATTAAAAAAATCTAAATCTAAATGCAATTTACAATAATAATAAGTTAATTCATGTTTGTTGTTTAGTGTTTTCTATCTCTAGGGATCTCTGCGGACTCGGGACCTACTTACGGAAAATTGACATTTATGCTTTTATTTCAGCATTTGCCACCCAATTTAAGGGCACAATATGTATCATGACATCCTCTAGTAATATATTGTATGCAAACATTGCTTTTATTTATTGCATGTTTGCTTAAAATAGGCTTAGAATAGGCTAGAGAATCGTTTATTTACGAAAATTAATAGACGGAAAATCATATATGTACGTACGCCGGTAGATACACGGGCGAGAGCGATGTTCCGCGAGATTAATTCTACGAGAATTATTAAACCATTTTTATAATTTAAAATACATACTTTGAATAATATTTTCTAGGTTTTTGTGGGTTTGTTTAAGTTGTTGCTTACGTGTCTTTCCGGGACTTTTTTTCCTGCTCATTTATGTTTGTAAACAAACCGATGCCATGACAATTATTCACTGGACGGTGTGTAGCGAAATGCAGTGCACCTTCATTTTGACTGCATTGAAGTTGTGTGCACCATAAATGCATGCATGCGTGTGCTAGCATGAGAATATTTATGTGTGTGTGTGTGTGTGTGTTTTAAAGAGAATGTGTGCGTGTGTGTGTGTGTGTGTGTGTGTGTGTGTGTGTGTGTGTGTGTGTGTGTGTTTAGTTCTCAGGGAATGGAACCCCCTAATTAATATGTCATTCAATGAATTAAGATTCGGAAATTCAACATTCGTATTGTTTTTCAGGAACGCAACCGATAGGAAAGTAGAGGATTGTCTGTATTAGGGTTAGTGTTAGGGTTTGGGTCAGGGCAAGGTTTTTAAATTCGTCATCAGCGTCTGTTTGCAGCTAGAACAGCGACCATTTTAAAACGGGGAAGATAACAATTTCCCATTTGGGCAGAGTTTGAGCTGTGGAATTAATAATGCGCAATCGGGATCAAAGGTTTTAATTTAATTCCACCTAGTATTAGTAGATAACACCTCTTCTATCTTGAGAGTCGTTAGCAATCAATGTTACCTTAATGTCAAGAAGTGAACGCGCTTTAGAAATAGCTACACATAATTGTCCATGAGGACATATTTAGTCCGGGGGCCAGCAGGGCCTACCCTCCATGATTCTAGATTTAGGGTACCAAAATATTCCTTAGGATGTCTTCTTTCAGAAAAAAGATGTTCCCAAGAAAAAGGTTGGGAAGAACTACCCCATTTGCATGAAACAAAATGGCCGCCAGCACACACCAAAAAAAGACAGAATTTCATATCTCGTCTCCCAGTTGACATATCTGAGTACTTCAAAAGGCTAAATCATGGTTTTCAGACATGAGGAATTAAAAAAATAATTAATTTATAGGCATTTCAGGATTTTACAAGAACATTTCAAGTATGTCTTTCTAAGTAAATTTGCATCACAGAATTTGAGCCGTGAAATTAAAACCTTTGATCACGATCATGCAAACTCGGCTTCTAACTCTGCTTCTATGCAGGTATCGTATAGGTTGGTCATTTGCATTCTTGTTCCGTTGCTTAATCCATGCTGAAGTGATATGTGTTGTAACAGCATAACTATTGCGCCACGCTTTAAATTTAATTTATGAGGTGACATTCCGGATAGAATAAGCGAGTTAAAGAAATTCGGGAGAATAGTTTGCTAAGTCATTGTCACTTCTTTAATGATATCAGCACTTGATATGTGACTATTTCTCCAGTACTCTTCATTAATTATTAATGAGTCGCTCTTTCTTTGGTGTTAGTCTTATTCCTGACGCATACTAATCCAATGTTGCATTTGAGAACACTTCCTCCACTAAAATATGTTCAACTATAGTCTGATTTGGAACCTCAATTAATTCAGAATCGGAAGTGTAGCCTTCTGCCACGAGTCTTCCATCCCCAACCTCAATCAAAAATGCAACAGATTCTTGTTGGTCTTCCCTTGCGCGCATATTTTGAACAAGTCTATATTGTTTAAAAATACTAAATAGTATCGTAAATAAATACCACATTTACAATAGATAAATAAATTGTAAACATTAACATACAGTTGACCTGTGTTTTTTGTAAATGATAAAGTATGAAAAAAAAGACCCGTTCAGTGACTCAAATTGTCTTCCTTTGTTTTTCAAGCGAATGAAGGGTCGGGAATGTGAAGAGTCGGTGAAGTGAAGTCAGCCGATCAACGCTCGATAAAACCGAGTTCGGGAAAGTGAAATTCGGGAAGATGAACCAGACCCATTTGAATTGAGGCCAGAGCTCGTTCATTAACACCAAGATTATTTACAATTTCAGAACACTTTGGATTGCAAGTGTAAGTGAGAAATAAATCAGGCTTTGCATATTTAGCAGCAAGTGCCATAGAGCTTTCATCATTGTGTGCCATATTGTGGGGGCTGCCACTGAATGGGGGTGGAAGAATAACAGGAACACCAAGCTGAACAGCAATATGTCTATGCAAGTCATCAGTCAATTCATTGTAGGATGATGCGCGAAGCTGAGCTTGATTACTTCTAATGAACTGTAACCGACAGACTTCAACTTTTACGTAAGAGTCCACTAAGTATTATTGAAAGACTTTACCACCTTTATGAATAGGATTGAAATATTGCAAGCCGATGACTGTACAAATCTATGCATTGTGAGTTTCGTTCTTACATGTGTTTAACGTTCAGGAACATGTCGTAAGGAAGGTTCCCAACCATGTTCACCATGAGGAAATAGTAATGGGTATGACATAAGATCCAAGTGGCATGAAAGATATAAGATGTTTGTTGAGGATATATAGCGATATCTCGCTGAACAGGTGAGGCACCATCATCTCCAGTAAACATGACTGCAATGTCATGAACAGAAGGTTGGTTAATTCTTCGGATATCACCCCAACGTCTAAACTACATTGTTACACGTCTTTCATCTTCATTACGCTCTCGATGTAATTCTTCCTGTTTTATATCAAACATATTTCTATACGCCTGAGCGATTACAGTTGTGGAAGATATTATTTATAGTTTCCATGACATTTGGTAGACAGTTATTGCTTGGTGTCGCCTCCATCCGTATCCTTGTAGCTTCTGCTGTGTCAACAATATACAGTTGTCCATATTGACTCTGTTCATTTTCTAGATGAAGATTTATAGTGTAGTGATACGTTTGATCTTGCATCCTGAAACAGTAGGTGCCTTTTCTATGAGGTACACGAATATTCGCTCCAAAAGACGCAGACGAGAATACACTGTTATAACTGCGGATATTGTTTCTTCAATTAACGTCTTCGTCGGTGTTTCCTTCAAGGAAGACACGAAGCGCTTGTGGTTGCAGTGGTAGAATGTCCACTTTTCCATTTTAGCAACAATTTTATGATTCACCTCTGAACCGAAGAGCTTTACAGTGAGCACATGTCAGATTCATAGGGCAAATATTAAATTGGTTGCTTACATTTATATTGTTATTCTAAACGATTCTGGTTATGTTTCTTTGTCTTCTATTTTCTAGAAATTGTTCCCTTTCTTCCTCATGCATATGTCTCTTCTGCTTCGATCAGGTTCTCTCATTCCCTGGAGATAACGCTGCCTCTCTTCTTCATTCATGTTAGTGCGCCTTTCTCGTATTCGTAATCTCCTTGTTGTCGAATTTGAAATCTATTTTCTACTCTTAATCTTTTCGGTATCTTCTAATTCGTTCTATCGCAGCTGCTCGGCGAATCTCCATTATGTACTATGTTATAAACAATTATTGAAAATATGTTATAGAAAAATATTGAAATTGTGCTGAAAGAATAATGTATATATATATAGCATATAGCCGTATTCGTGAGACGATTGACTGAAAAATGAATAGTTCTTTAAATCCTCTTTCTCCTCCTTCCACGTAAGAGTGGTTCTCTCTCTCTCTCTCTCTCTCTCTCTCTCTCTCTCCCCCTTTATTAAACTATTATCATTTCGTTTCAAAAAAACAGCCGACAAAAAAAACTACCATTATGTTCTGCCTTTTATTCTTTTCTGCTTCTCTCTTCCACCCCTCATTCTTATTCAACTACCTTTCTTTTCTTCTTCTCTCTTCCGTTTAGTCTCTCTCTCTTTCTACCCTGTAATAATAGTTCTTCCTTTGTTTTTACTTACGTTTTCTTTCGAAAAAGACGGATGCATTTTTTAAAGATTTTAATAATCAAACCCTCCAAAAATGAAATTTCTTATATAAAATAAACTGATTCATATGTTGTTGACTTACAGTAAGTGTTTTTTTCTGACTTTTACGTATTAACTTATTTCATATTGCAAAATAATTCAACTTATATGCTGATTTAGAAATACGCATGAATTTGTAAATATTTGTACACCGTTTTTAACATCGAATGATCGAACTGTAAATGTGAGAGGTTATTGATATGATTAAGACTAATATTGAAATCTAACTCCATTTATTAAATATATCTGACTCCATTAAAAATTAATGGTATACACAATAACAAATGATGACTCCGTAGTAATATCTAACGGTAAACTAATAGTAGCAGCAGTAGTAATAGTGCCTAGTAGCCTTAAGGGTCAGTACTGCCGATAGTAAGCTAGCGTGCTGATTATACTAGAGAAAGAAAGGGTAAATGTTAGCGATACGCGCTTTCTTTCTCCGTGTGTTCCTGAAGTAGTAAAAGGGATGAAATACATGTTGCAAGATGCAAGTTACACATGGTGAAAATGCATTGATAATAAAGAGTACAAATACTTGGCAACGATAATAATAAGTATATTTATTACAGATATAACAAAAAAGTAGTTTTCAGCTGCTGATGAGAAGAAGAAAGAATGCATTTAAAGAGTTTGTATACTACTTAGTAAAGTGTACTTAGTTTGTTGAAGATGTTAAGGAAGAGAGTGTGTGTGTGTGTGTGTATGTATGAATGCGTATGTACATAATCACTGTTGAGAGGCGCGTCTCTGTGGAAACATCAATGATTTGTCAGGAGACAAAATTGATTGAACAAAGAATAAATAATAGCTGGTCTTTTTATAATAAGAGGTGTGTGGAAGGTGGTGTTTGGTCGAAATAACGTCCGAAAGAATGGGTAACGTCAAATTTCCAAGATGAAGTGTAAGGTGACAAGAATACAAGGATTTGCCAGACTTATTGTCTACAAGTTTCGAGTCAAGTACGGTTTTTTTTTCATGTTACGAAAAGCTGGGTTATCTAAAAGCATCGAGTGAGCGAGGGTGTGAAACTTTACAATCGGAACCATCTTCTTCCCTATATTATTCTACTATTCGCTGTCAACATAGGTTTCTTCAGTTTTTAAGTGATTTATGTATGTATGTATCATGTGTACAGGCCAAAGCTATCAACATAGGTTTCTTCAGTTTTTAAGTGATTCATGTATGTATGTGTCATGTGTACAGGCCCATCAAAGGAGCAAGAGGGCTGAAAATTTAAACATTTACTTCTTGTTATATCTAGAAAAAAGACTAAGTAGAATACATTGATTTCATTTATAAAAAACCATCAACCAAAACTGTCAACGTAGGTTTCTTCAGTTTTTAAGTGATTCATGTATGTATGTGTCATGTGTACAGGCCACACCAAAGGAGCAAGAGGGCTGAAAATTTAAACATTTACTCCTTGTTATGTCTAGAAAAAAAGAGTTTTGTTTTATGAAAAAATAGAATGGATTTTAATTTTATGTCAAAAACGGAGAATAAATAAAAACAATTTAAATTATTTACGTGCAATAACAATATTATTTATGTATATTTATTTCTGTTTTTTTTTTATCAATTCTTTTATTTCTTTTTAAGTGTGCACCGTTTTTAACATCGAGTGAGCGAGAGTATGAAACTTTACAATTTACAATCGGGACCACCTTCTTCCCTACATTGTGCAAACATTCTAACAATACTTCATTTAATGCCTTTCTTTTTTTCGTTCATATTCAAAATTCAATTCTACTCTTAGCTTTCTTTCAGCGTTTGTGACGTGTACAGGCTTGTCTCATTATTTTCACCGTTTTCTTTCTTTCTCCCCTTTCTTTCACTCATGACGATGGCCCATTCCATTATTAGTTTGGGGAGTGTAGAAGCAGTTACCAACGGAGCTCTTAAGTCATTAATTAGGAGGAGATAATAATAAACAAAAAATGAACTAAATTCCATAAAACATTTGATGTTCAGACATACGAGGCTCAAAAGAGTGGGTTATCGTTAAAATAATGTTCACATACCTTTCGAAAATGATCGTACATTTCTACAATGCTTTTCTTACAAACATTAAGCTGACTCATGGCATTTTCTTTATGTGTTCGTTCACTCCTAAGATAAATTGCGAATATCCATGTTTGTATAGTCAATTTGGAATTTTCTTTTAAGCAAGTAGAAAGTATGGACTGTAACAGTAGGCATTCAAGGGGAAAATTGAATTAAAGAAAAGATCCAGGTCTCCGGAGGTAAAGGATTGGGAAAGGAGGAGCCAAGCGTCATCCAGGGTGCTTCCTGATAACAGGCGGTGCCCTCAAGAGACAAGGCAGACAACCGTATGGGCTTCAGAGGTTAGACGCCCAGCCTTGTTTCTTGCTAACGATTTTCTTTGTAGGCCCAACAAGTCTCCAGGGAGTTCCAGAGAAGGACATTCCAACTCCTAAGCTGGTGGGATTCCCAGCAAGTCGGTAAGTCGACATCCAGGAAGTTCCCTGGTGAATCTGTGGGTATCTGAGTCTCACGAAAAGGGGACTCCAGATTGATCGCACCGAAACTGGGTTCAGAATAACTTGACCTTATGACACGGGGGTTAATTGGAAAACACGTGTTTCTACACACACGCATTTCTTTACCCATATTAAGGACCCCGAAACAGACTCCGACAGTCTCGCAAACCAACGTTCACAGCGGTGCTACGCATTTCTTCTCCTCAGAATCCTAAGAAAATCTGCAACCGGCAATGGGCGAATTTTCGGTAAATAGTGACTGAGTTTTTCACCTTCATCTTAGCTTCAGCTCGAACTTCTATGCTTAAGTTCAATTCATCGTGAACTACGACATATAGCCACACCTATAAGCTTCAGGCACTTATTCCTTTATCGTGTGTTTGTTGATCCACGCTATTCGTGTTTACTTCTCTTGTATTTGCCGTTTTGTGTTCAAATGCTACGTATGTTGTATATTGTTGGTTCTTACTGTTTTAACCGCACTTGTGTATTTTGCCTAATTCGCAGCTTCATCGTTGTATTGCAAACGTTATATATGTTGATGTATGATGTTTAACTGCACTTGTGTATTTTGTCTAATTCGAGGCTTCATTGTTGCGGCTTCATCGTTGTATTGCAGATTTCTACGTTCAAACTTTATGTATGTTGATGTATGATGTTTAACTGCACTTGTGTATTTTGCTTCATCGTTGTATTGCAGTTTCCTACGTTCAAACTTTATGTATGTTGATGTAGGATGTTTAACTGCACTTGTGTATTTTGCCTAACTCGCGGCTTTGTATTGCAGTTTTCACGTTGTACTGAGACTTCGGCGAATAAAGATTGTTTATGTCCACCAGTAAGAAGCGTCGAACCCTTTTCCTTCAAGTTGACCGGGCTGTAGTTACATGGACTTTCTACTTTTATATTTCTTGCAGTTCTTAATCTGGAATTTCCATGTGTATTTGTCCAAACCCATGGAATGTTTTGTCCAGTTCAAGTTTTCGTTATAGCTGTCACATTTCACGTTACTTGGCGAAAAAGCGGTGCTCTTTCATCCAGTCAATCACAGGTAAAGTGTCTTCATTTGAAATCAGGCAACACAACGTCTTTGAAAATTGATCGATCCATATTTCACAGAGAAGTTTTTCAAAGAAATACCACGTGGTCTGAGCTTTATGCGAAGACGGTCAAAAGAATGTCACGTGGTCGTAGCTTTCTGGGAAGACGGTCAAAAGAATATTACGTGGTTTGAGCTTTCTGGGAAGACGGTCAAAAGAATATCAGGTGGTCGGGGTTTTCTGGGAAGACGGTCAAAGTCGGAAGACAGAAGCGGTGATTGAACAAAACTAATTTATAAAAACAACATGGAAGATCTGACGTGGTTCGAACACGCGTCACTGGGGCTGGCAGGCAGATACGCTAACGATTACGCTAAGATGACAATGCCTGAATGACGATAAACTTTACACTTAATAATCGCTATAAAAGCCAAAACCTGGTTTTACGAATAATATTGAAAGCACAAAAAATACTTTTTATTTTTCCTGGAGTAAGTATCTTAGTAACTTCGAAAATATGTTAGTTTAAAAAACAAACAACCTATGTTTATTGAATGTAAGTAACTTCGAACATTTCAGAGACAGCTTCTGAAGAATGACTAGCGACAATATGGCTAGTCTCTTCGATGTCAACACGTGGAATTTGTTCATCTTTATCCTATATTATCGCGCCGAACGCAAATGCTGATCCCACACTATTATTAGGCATTTTCACGGTATTGCGCTAACAGAAATCTCGCTACGATGTGCTGTTTTTGCTGTAATACGATAACAAACATACAAACGAAAACATACAGAAATCGGATCATTATAATCTATATTATAATTCGCGAAGTATCCGTCTGTTTGTCCGTCTCTTACGCTTTCTAGTGTAGATAACTCTGTCAGACCGTCTAGGGTAAACATCTCTGTCATACCGTCTAGGGTAGACAATTCCTTGATTACTGAATTTATTTATGAAAAGGTTAATTAGTGTACATATTTCATCACGTAAGTACCTCCGTTATTTAATTTTATGACATCTCAATAAATATCGAACCGAACAAGAAAATCATTTTCATATCAGATGTTTCTCCATTCGGAATTCTGACCCAAACCTACTTTATACAATCTAATCTAAGCACAATAAAGCCCAAGGCCAACCAGTGTCTAAGCTTTTTAATTTTGATTACTCAGCGTTAGTGTTATGTCCCGTGAAGAAAAGAAATTCTGATGACATTTCAAGATTGATTTTGTAAAAAGATTTTGGGAAAAAGAAATAAAAATTGAAGTATATAAAAAATATCAAATCTTATGACTTTATCCAGACAATATACATTTTAAAAAATGAAGATTTCCTTCTAAAAAAAAACTATTATAATTTGCAACGTGTCCATCTGTCCATCCGTAATCTAATCAAATAATATAAAAAACAACAATCGTCTGTCACATCATCGAGGGTAGAAAACTCTTACAAAGGGGGGGGCAACTCTACAGTTTTCTTTTCTTTCCGTTCAAATCCTGAATTGATTTAATAAACTTTCGATTTTACTCCTTGATTACTGAATTTATTTATGAAAAGGTTATTTTGTAAAGTGGAAATGTTTTGTACGACCCCTTATTTAATTTTAAATACCGAACCTAACAATCAACTCCATTCCTATATAATGGAAGTAAGTAATTTTAAATCAGATGTTTCTCCATTCGGGATTATGACCCAAATACACTTTATGCAATCTAATCTATTGATAATAAAGCCCAAGGCCAACCAGTGGACGTCTAAGCTTTTTAATTGTTTCTAGTTTAATGCAAAATGAATACGATAATTCTACTTAACAATACATTGCGTTAACATTTCAAATTACTGTGTAAACATACTGACACAGATCACAACTTTAGTAAAGGCGGCTTGTATTTACCCCTTGATTACTGTATTCATATATGAAAAGGTTACTTTGGGAAAAAGAATTAGTGGAACTATTTTATTTACATAATAACCCCTCTACCCCTAATTTAATTTATGAGATATCAATAAATCTCGAACCAAACATTTAATTCCGGTTTTATAAAACGGAAGAAACATTCTTTTATATAAGATATTTCACTTTGACCCAAACCCAATTTAGGCAATCTAATGACAAAAAAGCTCAAGGCCAATCATTGTACGTCTAAGCTTTTTAGTTGTTTCAAGTTTGATACAAAATGAATACACGGATTTTAGTCAACAATACCTTGCGTTAACCTTTCAAATTACTGTGTAAACACACTGACACAAAACACATCTTTAGGTATACTGTTAGCAAAGCAACGGACATTTACTACATATTGGCTACAAATATGTTGTTCGTCGTTACTTTCAACCTTTTTGGTTTGCAATTGTCTGATAGGACATTTGAGTTTATGTGCTGGTGTTTTTGTCTCATCGAATCGTGTTGAAATGTAAATACGTGTGTCTGTGTCTGTATGAGTGTGTGTATGTTTGTGAGTGTGTCTCTTTCTCTCTCTATATATATATATATATTTATATATGTGTGTGTGTGTCTATG
>VCCN01000519.1:1689512-1701504 GCA_006491835.1 Architeuthis dux
CATTTGAATATTAATTACCCTTCTCAAAACTATAGAACATATTGAAAAATAATCACACAAAGCTTGTTTTTTAGTTTAACTTTCTTTTTCAGTAGGAATATATACCCATGTTACTTCCATATTAATCTAGGATATTCTTTTTACGGGTGCAAAACATTGTTTAATGTGGTTCAAATGTTGTATATCTTATAGAACAGCAGAAATGCGTAGTGTTAAAACATTTTTAGCTATAAAACATTGTTGATTCTTTTCAGACCACAACAAAAATGAGACTTTTGCACTATTTTTTCAATACTAACATTTTATTCTTCGCTAACCAAAAATAGATAAGGAAAACAAAGAATTGTTGTATGCAATGTGACATATTCAAGGAAATCGGTGAGCCGGATGAAATGAGGCCTTGAACCTGGTCAGTACATAGATGGGTGACCGCTAGGGAATACCAGGTGCCATAAGCAAGAATGGTGAAGTGAGTGACGCCACTTCGGATATTTGTCGCCTCTAAGCCTATTTCACACATCGCAAGTCGAGACAAGAGGAAATTTACTCGACTTCCTTCCTTTATTTGGGAAAAAAAAGTCATTTATTCAAGGTGAATGAGTGACGCCACTTGGGGTGCAGGTCATTATGCAAGGCGAATGGGATTTTGTAAAGGCGCTCAAAGATGTAGAATTAATTTATTTCTGTCTTTTCTTGTGCTTACGGCCAAATCACGTTGGATACATCTGTTCTCGTACGGTCACCGAAGTTAAGCAACGATGAGTCTGATCTGTACCTAGATGAGTGACCGCTTGGGAATACCAGGTGCCGTAAACGAGAATGGAGAAGTGGGTGACGCCACTTCGGGTGCTTGTTGCCTCTAAGTCTGTTTCCACATATCGCAAGAGAAACTTGTGATATGGGAAGCGCGGACGAGTAAAGACATTAACTAGCAAGCTAGAAGCTCATATCTGTTCTTCAGTTCTTCGTGCTGGAAGGTTTGGATCAGTTCCTGTTGTACGCAAAGTGGGTCTGAAAAAAACTGGCAGACCATGGGAAAGGCCTATATCCAACAATCCAACAACTGACTTTAAATGACTGATGATGATGATAGTGATGATGATTCATTTATTTCTTGTCGCTCGCAGCCAGGTCAGTCAGTGAGTTCGGTAGGGGGGGGCTATGTGCATAGTGTATTGTGTATAGATCGGTCTCATCCTCAGGAGGATTAACGGGATCGCCGCGGGAGGCTCTCTACATGATGCCCATCTGCTTACGGCGCCTGGTATACCCAGTTGGTCACCCATTTAGATACTGACCAAGGTCGACGTTGCTTAACTTCGGTGATCGCACGAGAACCGCTGTGTCCAACGTTATTCGACCGTAACAATGGATGATGATGACGATGATGATGATGACGATGATGGTGATGACTTTTATTGATCATGTTGACTTAAGAATATTCTGACTTATGAGCGGGAATATGAATCTCAAGTAGATCCACTTCCGATTGTCTAGGCCCATTGAAGCTTCACCGGAGTCTCGTTAACCGTACCATTTGGGAACACGTCCCATACTCTGTCCGTTGTCAACCTTAACACGACGCTGGACGAGGGGTCCAAATTCCCCAGTTTGAATTTAGAGTTGTATGTCTCCTAGACTGGTTGCCAACCAAAGCTGAAGAACCCAATCTGCCCTGCTATTCACCCATAGCTTGGGGAAACGATATAGATTCACGCCTTTCCCAAGAGCATTGAACGCCGATTGTCTCAGCCGATTCTATGTTCCGTTCTGTTAACCACTCGGCCACCCACACCTCCTTAATTTCAGATGCTTTTCAGTAATACAAGCGGGTTTCTTCCTTTTCTTCTTTTTTAATGTCTTACGACCTTTGTATCTATACAATAAGTTCATGAATATCCTTCATGGAGAATCAATGTACGTATCTAACGTCGGATACGAACTGAGCATCTGTGCATGCGTGAGGGTGTACTATCATTTCCATTCAAAGATGTGTGTGTCTGTCTGGCTGCTGCTCCTCGCTCAGAGAAGAAGGCCGAACAAAAATACGGGGCTGATTAGTCACTCAATCAGGGTTGCCAGATTTGTCCAATTTCAGACATGTTGTCCTGTTTTAGCCCCGATTAAAGATTTTATGAAATGGAAAAACTGAAAAATTCTAGCCACTTTTAGTTATTTACTTTCATTATTGTGATAATAATCTAGCTACTTTTAGCCACTACCAACTATTTTTAGTCATCAGATTTATCCTGTCCAATTTTTTGCCGATTTCGAGTCGAGCAGGGATGTCCGTTTTTGGGAACACTATTGTCAATTTTTGAGAAAACTGATCTGGCAACCCTGCACTCAATAGAACCACTGTGACCAACGTCTTTTGGCAGCGTGCGGTGTTGGGGGGGGGGGGGTTGATCAATTAAAACAAAATTGGAAAAAACGGGGTGATCAATGAATGTGTTACTTCTCTCGCCTTTTTGGGGTCAGTGATCGCTAAAAAAAGGTTCTGAATTTTCACAAAAAAAAAAGCGTGAATGCTGCCGGACAAAAACTAGTGATCAATTAAATAATTAAATTAGTTACTTCTCTCGCCTATTGTTGGGCAATAATCAAATTAAAAAACAAAAACAAGAACGAATGCTGCCGGACACAAACTAAGGGATCAATTTAGCATAAACTTACATTGCAAATTGAAGCCCCAACTAAAAACCTATTTGAGAGGAGAATTTTTAAAAAACGCCTTTTCTCTAGACATAATGAGTAAATGTTGAAATTTTCAGCCCACTAGCTCCATTGGTGCGGCCTGTACGCATTATACATACATAGCAGCCAGCCAGACCAACTTAAACAGTGAAGAAACCTGTGTTGACAGTTTTGATTGACGGTCTCTAACCCTAAAGGTCTTATATTAATGTCAACAAACATGTCCCCTTCTTTCGAGTGCGACTGAAGTAAAGGCAAATATTCAGATGGATTCATGCCTCTCCCAAGGGCATTAGTTCGAAGTGAACACAAACATTTCCCCTTCTTTTTATTCGGTGCCTCTTTCGAGTGCGACTGAAGTAAAGGCAAATATTCAGATGGATTCATGCCTTTCCCAAGGGCATAAGTGCGAAGTGAATTGAGTTTGAACTTGGCTCGCCGTGTCCATTGCTCGTAGCTCGTTATCAGCTCAGCCAACGCGCATCTCCTTGGAAGGAGGAGAAAACCATTGATTAACAGATCTCGCGAGACTTGGAAAGAAGGGAAAGTGGATAAAAACGAATGAGGGAAAGGGGAATAGGTCTGGTTAGTCACTCAATAGAAACTTCTTTTGGCAGCATGCCGTGTTGTTGAGGATGATCAATTAAAAAAATCAGAAAAAGGGGAGATCAATGAATAAGTTACATCTCCCGCCTTTTGGGGGGCAGTGAGGTATTGGGGGTATTTTTAAAAAAAGAGTTTTTTCTAGACATAATAAGGAGTAAATGTTTAAATGTTCAGCCCTATGGCTCCATTGGGAGCGGTCTGTACGCGCGATACATACATACATACATACCTCGGTTAGGGCAGACATGACACATCGCTTTCTCTGACTTTCCTTTTGTAAACGACCTAATAAGTCGAAACATGTTAAGTTATTAAAAAGATTTCTTGCAAATTATTCTGAGTCTCCACATTGTCTTTTCCTAGCATCATACATACATACATACATACAGCCAGACAGACAGACAGACAGACAGACAGACCAACTTAAAAACTGAAGAAACCAATGTTGACAGTTTTGGTGATAGTTTTGTTTGAGGGTTTCTAATATTGAAGAAGAAAAAGAAGAGAGAGAAAGGAATGAAGAGGGAGAGAATGGAAAGGAAAGCAGACAGAGAGAGAAGAGAAAGAAAGAAGAGAGAGAAAGGAATAAAGAGAGAGAAAGGAATGAAGAGGGAGAGAATGGGAAGGAAAGAAGACAGAGAGAGAAAGAGAGAGAAGAGAAAGAAAGAAGAAAAGGGGGTAAAGAAAGAAATATTGAAGGAGAAAACTTTGTTTTAAATAGTGAAAGAAAGGATGGAAGGAAGAGAAGAAAAGACGGTCGAAGAAAATAGCGAAAATGAATGAAAAATGAAAGAACCTGAAAAGTGGTAGGAGTCGATGGAAAGAAAGAAACGTTCAGTGGTGGTGACAGGAAAGAAAGAAAGAAAGAAAGGGAGGAAGAAGGGGAAAGGGACGAAGAGAGATAGGGAGAAGAGGGAAAGGAGGAAGAGAAAGAAAAAGAAGGAAATAAGGAAAAAAGAAATGAAGTGAAAGATCGAGGGAAAAAAGAAAATAAATAAACTACTATTCCAAGGGAAATTATGAATCACCGCCACTCATATTTGCTGTGTTTGAGGGTGATCAATTTAAAAGTTGGAAAAAGGGGTGATCGCCTTTTGTTGGGCTGTGATCACTAAAAAAAAGGTCTGTATTTTCAAAGACAAGCGGGCACAGGAACTAGTGACCAAATTAGCATAAACTTACATTGCGTATTAAACCCCCCCCCCTCTCTAAAAACCTATTTTGGAGGGGGATTTTCAACAAAAAAACAAACATTTCCCCTACTCATTGAAAGGAGTGTGTGTGTGTGTGCAAAATGTCAAGTTTCGACTATGACCGGTTAGGGCTGGGTGAAGTTCATATATATATATATATAGAGAGAGAGAGATAGAGAGATAGATAGATAGATACATATAAATGTCAGAACACATGAATGACCTAAACCCAGCAATAAACCAGTGTTGTGGGTAGTGATTAATAAACGGGGTGAACAAACAAATTAAGTCAAAATTAAGAATATGGGAAGGAGAACGGGATGAATGAATTAATAAATAAGTGGGATGGGGAATGACAAATTGTGTAGTAAAAGAAAGAAAGAAAGAAAGAAAGAAAGGGAACGGGGGAACCTAAATATGGAAAACGGAGTTCGAGTATCGGCCGAGGTTCTTTAACGTCCACTTCGCACTAACGCCCCTCGGAAAGGCATGAATCCGATTCCCACCCCCTCGCTTCCTAGCTATGTGTAAGCAGGGTAGTTGGGGCTCATTGTCCCTATTAGGCAGTCCATCTAAGAGTAGGTTACTACAGCTAAACACAGCTTGGCAGTCGTCATAGCTGGTCCCAAGCCCGGATAACGGAGACAACCTCGGTCGAAATTTAGTGGCGCTGGGTCCGACTACACCCCTCTGCAAATTTAAAATTTGTCAGTGTTACACAGATATACGCCCAGAGCTCCGCTCCCACCCTGCAGTTTGTGTGTGTGGGGGGGGGGGCAGGTCCAACGCTGCCACTCGAACAAAAAACACCGCTCTTACCAACTGAGCCAATTCTTCGTTTTGTAGTAACAGTAGTTCGTTTTTTAAAAAAGCCAGAGCAGCGAGTAGTAGTTGTAGTTGTTGTTCAAAGCAACAGGAGTTTGAGGCAGAGGAGGAGGAAGGACGGGAGGAGGATGAGGACGAGGAAGTCGAGGTTGTTGGAACCCTCCTCTCCCCTGCCACCAACAATGTAAGTATGTTTGTTGGCCAGATGTGTTGCTTTGCTGGTCTTTAAGCCGGCTTCGTCTCCCCCCCGCTCCCCTTCTTTTTGCTAGCGTAGCTTCCCTCTCTTCTTTGGTTGCCCCTGTTCTTTCATGAGAGATCGACTTTACCTCCTACCTACCAGATCCTCTTCTTCTTCCTCGTTCACCCACCTCTATACACCTTCCCCCACTTACACATCACTCTATTCTCGGTATATCGCCGCCTTGCTTGTGTGTAAAAATCCGCCCCACTCACTACAAAACCCTCAACTCAAAGAAAAACAAGGATGACAAACACACATACACATACACTTTACTCTCCGATCACGATACATGCAGTGTTGCCAAGTGGAGTTTGTTATTTGTAGCTAAAACTGTCTTTAAAAATCGCTAAAATCGGCTAGATTTGTCCATTTCCAGCTAACTTCATTACAAAATAGAGTTTGTTATTTGTAGCTAATACTCTCTTTAAAAATCGCTAAAATCGGCTGGGTTTTTCCGTTTTTAGCTAATTTCATTACAAAATAGAGTTTGTTATTTGTAGCTAATACTATCTTTAAAAATCGCTAAAAATCGGCTAGGTTTTTCCGTTTTTAGCTAACTTTATTACCAAGTATAGTTAGTTATTTGTAGCTAAACCTGTCTTGAAAATCGCTAAAATCGGCTAGATTTTTCCATTTCCAGCTAACTTTATTACAAAATAGATTTTGTTATTTGTAGCTAAAACTGTCTTGAAAAATCGCTAAATCTTTCCATTTCTAGCTAGCTTTATTACAAAGTAGAGTTTGTTTTTTGTAGCTAAAACTGTTTAAATCGCTAAAACCGGCTAGATTTTTCAATTTCCTGCTAATTTGTTACCAAGTATAGTTTGTTATTTGTAGCTAAAACTGTCTTAAAAATCGCTAAAACCGGCGAGATTTCTCCATTTCTAGCTAACTTTATTACAAAATATAGTTTGTAATTTGTAGCTAAAATTGTATTTAAAAATCGCTAAAATCGGCTAGATTTTTCAATTTCCAGCTAATTTATTACCAAGTAGGTTTGTTATTTTAGCTTAAACTTTCATTAAAAAACGCTAAAATCGGCTAGATCTTTCCATTTCCAACTAACTTTATTACAAAGTAGAGTTTTTTTTTAGCTAAAACTGATTAAATCGCTAAAACCGGCTAGATTTTTTAATTTCCTGCTAATTTGTTACCAAGTATAGTTTGTTATTTTAGCTAAAACTGTCTTTAAATAGCGCTAAAACCGGCTAGATTTTTTCCATTTCCAGCTAACTTTATTACAAAGTAGTTTGTTATTTGTAGCTAAAACTGTCTTTAAAAATGGCTAAAATCAGCTAGATTTTTCCATTTTCAATTAACTGTATAGCTAAAAATGTTATCTGTATTCATTTAAAGCTAACCTATAATAAAATTACTATACACTAAAACTCCAGAACAATTTATTAAAAAAAAATCTACATTTACTTTTGTTAAACTTTCGGCTATTTTTTTGATGGCCATATTTTCGGCTATTTTTTAACGGCTAAATATGAAGAAAAAAAACAAAAAAACAAACAGCTAGAACTAGCCGGAAAATGGCTAATTAGGCAATCCTGCATGATATACAGAAGCGAATAAATTCTCTCTCTC
Organism: Architeuthis dux; assembly: GCA_006491835.1. Taxonomy (NCBI): domain Eukaryota; kingdom Metazoa; phylum Mollusca; class Cephalopoda; order Oegopsida; family Architeuthidae; genus Architeuthis; species Architeuthis dux. The sequence goes on from VCCN01000519.1 coordinate 1,696,665, forward strand.
TCTCTCTCTCTCTCTCTCTCTCTCTCTCTCTCTCTCTCTTCCCCTCTCTCTCTGTGACACGCTGAGAGAGAAAGGGAATGTGAATTAGAGGGCGCACGAGAGAGAGAGAGAGTTAGAGAGTTAGAAAGAGAGAGAAAGTAAAAAAGAGAGAAAGGGCAAATTTACATTGCTATCTCCCCACACTTATACCGCCTAAAATAAACATTCGCTTCCTCTTGTTCACACATTAAATACTCGTTGGTACCCTATGTTAGTTTCCTCCTCGCCTCTTCTGACGCTCCCCTCTCCACGGAACAAATGGTTAGCAAGCCAGACCATCACTACCAGCGCCGGAACAACCATGTAGTAAAGAGTAGCATTTGCTAAGGGCCCCGCATTTGCTAAGGGCCCCGCGCTAAATGCTTGCATGCTATCAATTCCGATTCAGTGATTCTGCTCTTGCACTATTCATATAGCACCATACTGCCTTTACCGTATACTTGAAATAGGCTTTTTTGGACAGCAGTTAATTGCGTCATTAAGCCACTGTAGTTGGGCTGGTTTTAAACTAATAAGAAAAATGGTAGTTAAATTTGGTGGCCATGTTTCGAAACGAGAGACCGTTACATTTTCGGTGATTTCAACCATTGCCTATTTCTGCTACGGAGGACTAATCACGTAAATATCTGGAGGGGGGGGGTTCTTTAGAAACTGGTTTCTTGTTTGCAAAGATTTTTTTTCAATAATACAAAGACCAATGGCGTAAATTTCTTCTTAAATTAACATTGTTATTAAAATTCTATGAGATTTGTACGCGATTGGTCTTTGTATTATTAAAATTATTAACAGAAAAGCTTTGCTAACAAGAGACCAGAAGCAGATTTTTACGTGATTGGTCCTCCGTAGCAGAAATAGGCAATGGTTGAAATCACCGAAAATGTAATGGTCTCCCTTTTCGAAATATGGCCGATTTGGTATGTCCGATATCAGAATAAAGATTATTGTTACTGGGGGATTAAGATTAGCGATTTTAGACAATTATCACCTTTAATTGGGATTATTATTTTAACACAGTAATTAATAGATGTTTGGTATCTATGTGATGCATATACGATACATAAATACGGAGGTATTTGAAACTGAAGTCTAGCCGCTGCACAAAAATCATAACAAAAACGTACTATTACTGAAATATCAGACATATTAGAAACCGTCAACATAGGTTTCTTCCAGTTTTTGAGCTGGTCTGGCTGGCTATGTATGTATGTATCACGCGTACAGGCAGCACCAATGGAGTTAGAGGGCTGTAAATTTAAACATTTACTCCCTATTGTGTCTAGTGAAAACCTTTTTTAACCCCCTCTCCCCCCAATAGGTTTTTAATGGGGGTTCAATTTGCAAAGTAAGTTCATGCTAGATTGATCCCTTAGTTTGTGTCCGGCAGCATACATGCTTGTAGAATTTTCAAGAGAGACATACACTCAAACCTCCGTGCTTTTTCGTCCTATCGCTAGTCATCCTGATGTTCAGTTCAATTCATCCCTTGACGGCTATCGTCGTCGGGTGGACCTAGAAGAAGCTGAGGTCCTCCTGTCTATGACAACACTAGGTCTCGTATGTAAAAAAACAACAACATAAATATGGAGTCGGAGAGAGGCGGTTGTAGGGAGTGGGTTTATAAGTGTAAGTCAGCTTCTACTGACCCATGACGTCTTCGTGGCCGATTGGTAAAAGCAACTAGGAGTAAGCTGGTCTCACTCTGGCAATTATGGGGTGGGTTCGATTCTCATCGAAGGCTTACTCTGTATTTCCGATTGCGCTGTTATTCGTTGACATAGAAACGTTGGCCCGAATTAATAAGCTGTATGAAAACAACTAAAATTAGGATGAAGGTAAAAACTAGTAAAAAAACTAGTCAAATTTAATAAAATAAATACTGTTCTGCTTCGTATGTGTGTACGTGTGTTCGTTCACCGGTTGTTGGTAATATAACTACAACAACTACTACTGGTCTGTACGGAACCTTCACCAAGAGTTGTTTTGCTTCCTTTTCCTCGTGTCTTTTTTGTGGTTTTGTGACTATTCGGCGGCGCCCGTCTCCTTTTCGAAGAAGATGATAAACAGGAGTCCTATATATTTTTCAACTGTACGATTATCCGAATGTTTGGATGCGGGGATTGGTCGGGGATTGGTCGGGGGTTTCAGAATGGGAATCTTTCAAAACATCACCTTTAGTCGGCAATTAGTCTTTTTGACACTTAAATGGGACGACTACGTCACCAGCGTTGAGGTTCTTGAGAAATCTCAAGCTAACAGCATCGGAGTTGTCAGCAGCAGCAGCAGCAGCTCAGATGGGCAGACCATGTGCGTCGTATGAATGACATCGGCACCGGTATGGCCAAGATTGAAGTGTAGTAACTGTTCTTCCAGTTCTCGTGGCTTAGATTCTAATCTATGATTTAAGATGTGCTGTCTCACAAATAGACTCACACACCACAGAACTAGTTGCAACAAAGCAAGAACAGCGATCACATTGATGTGTATATCAGCTAAGATAGCAGAATTCTTGTATTTTTGTAATACATTGAAATTTCAAATAATGTGTTCCTAATTATTTTCGCTTGGTTTCCTTGAGTAACAAATACACAGCAGCAGCTGTACAATAAATGGAAGGAGGAAATATTAGTAATCTTATTGACAAAGTGGGGAATGACTCGAAAATGATGGGATGGCAACTCAAGATTCGCCCTGAGACCAAGTTCAGCTTACACACAATTTGTCCTGTGACTGAGTCAAGCCTGCACTAATGTCCTCGTGACATCAGTTGCGGGACTGGGGAGATTTCTAGCACTGCCTGCACATACGCGTGCGGAGGCCCAACCCTAGATTCGACATCGTGTTTCGACCTTGTGTCATATTTGCCGTCGTGGGGAGGCAAATAAATAAACTCGACACCGGCAAAAAAAACACCCTGTGGCTGCCCTCTGCGCCGTTGCTAAGATCAACTCAAACAAACTATGACGAAGACCAACATCGACCCAGAAACCTGCGAAGAACAAGCGGCGCATCGCAAACTATGGCGTCAAACCATTTCGACTGCTGCAGAGAAATATCTGTGGCCGAAACGTCCGTGGCCAAAAACGTCCGCGGCCGAAACGTCCTGCAACCATTCCAGTAGGAGCGTCGCAGAGACGAAGAGGACAAACGACAAAGACGCAAAAGACTTGAAAATTAGATTAGTCAATGACGCCGAATCTTTTCGCAGAAAGATTGTTCGCATGACATTTCAAAATAGAGTCAGCATTTTCCAATTTTGTAAACAATTATAACTCAAATAACCTCCGTATTGGCAGCAGCCTTGTTTTCTCACTCACTTTCACCGATCTACGAACCAATCAGAGTCTTCGCAGTAGTCATTGCAAAATGTGTTTCTGCCATGATTGTGAAAAGTATGCTTTGCAAAATCTTTTGAAAAAAAACAAGACTGGCTGCTGCAGGGTCAAACTCCACTCCAACTTCTATTCCGACTGAAAATTACTGCAACTTTCGTATTGTATATATAATAAATAAAAACATTATAAAAATATGTTTTTTTTTGTATAAATGTATTTATTTATTAGAATGAAATAAGCCCGTGCGTATCTGTATGATAATTTTTCGTTAATATCTAAGACTTGTCAATTTAGCTCAGTCAGTAAGACAGCCTCCTGGCAATCGGTTGATCGGGAGTTCAAATCAGAATGTGAATTTTAAAGTAATGAATGATGTGAAAAGAAAATCGTTGAGCAAGGCCCCACAAGACAATGAAAAATGGTTCTAAATGAGAAAAAGAGGAGAGGGAGAAAGTATTAGGCGAAGAAGAAATAAAGGCTCTACAAGACAATGAAAAATGGTTCTAAATGAGAAAAAGAGGGAGAAAGTATTAGGCGAAGAAGAAATAAAGGCTCCACAAGACAATGAAAAAGAATAAATAAAAGTTCTAGAGAAAGAACAAAGACTTTATGGTAGCTATTAATCAAGACTAGTTTAACCTGGAACAGGGCCATGATATTGTGGCACCTTTCGAGGTTCCAAATCTGGATACAACAAAGTGTCTACGAGAGAGTCAATATTACTGGTGCTTAACATGATCACAAAGGGTGAATGATCACGAAGACAACGCACACTTTCCTATTTCTCAACAGCCGAGTGAATGTTATCAAACTCCGGTCCAAGTCTGGAGTTGACTTTGTTTTCCTATAGTAACAAGAACAATCCTCACCAAAAGTAGGGGTGTAAACAGATATGTAAAATTCACATTCCAGTCTCTATATAAAAAATTAAAAAAACATGGAAATCAGCAGTAGGATTCACGGGTGTGTCACGTCACCTCACGTGATTTTACATGTCGTCACCAAATATTATATGGTGCACATCCAATTTAAAAAAAAAATCAGTCTTCCATGTCTAGATCAGAGAAAATGTAACCCCGCGTTATCGCGCACCCGCACACGTGTACAGAAACAGAAAATGTGAGACGTGAAGTCACATGAGCAGACCAGCAAGGACTCGTGATATCACGTGACTACAGCCGTGTCTCCTCTAGCAATTCAAATAAGCGTTAAACTCGCCTTGCAGACTACTAACGCTCACGTGAACTCACATGAGTTCACGTGACGTGATGGCAATGTGTTCACGCCTTTAATGGTACAAGTGGGTGGACGATTTACTTGCCTTTAATCCGATACAGCTGATTGTTAATCATGAGAACAAATAGTTCCTCTTTTTAGCAGACACTGCTTGAAAAGTAAAAGCATGCACAATCTGCATTGTATTATGCTATTGTTCTGCTCGTTTGCACGTACGGCCATTACGCTTTTTG